>OZ026502.1:17943153-18030653 GCA_964019985.1 Aurelia sp. 4 Dawson et al 2005
GGCAATTGTTCCCGATTAGGAATCCGAAGATCAGAGAGTTTAAGTCATAACTTTCACAAAGCTTTAACAAATTTACAGGTATAGAAAATTAGAATTTACAAACACTAATAGATTAAAACGTTTTATGTAAATACAAATGTTTTGTTACAATTTGTTGAAATTTTTGAGAAGTTGAAAGATATTTCGAGGAATTGGATATATCTCTGACTAATTTTTTGTTTACAGCCTCTTCTAATTATTCCATGTATAGAGCATCTCAACAAAAAAGTAAATACCAGACTGCCCTGACGTCATTTTCGACTGGGGAACTGGGCTCCACGGAAGCGGTCCAAAATAACGTCTGGACAAAAACCGTAACCACGCACCGTAACTAGGGCCGGGGCTGCTGTTGTCATCGTGGCATTCTTTAAATCAAGCATGCTTTAAACCTTGCCCGCCAACAGAACGATGCTTTAACTAGCCTGCGTGCAGTCTTTCTTTTGTAAAATTGAAAGAAGGTCAAGTTCTTTTAATTTACACAAAAGAATTCAATTTACACGAAAGAACGACTGCACGCAGGCTACTCTTAACGGGTTTTCCAAATAAGGATGAGAAGTTTGAGAAGTTTCGCTGGTTTTTGTCCAGGCGTCAACATATCGCTTCCCTGGCGCCCAGTACCCTCAAACGAACGCGGTCGAGTTGACGCAGGGAACCAGGCTGGGCCTTGACATGTTCTTTTTCTTTCCTCTTATTCTTGATCCTTCTCTGTTTGCTTGTGTCTTCTTTTTTGTTTGTTGGTTTCAGATCGTTGATTACCCGAGGGGGCTACTCAGGTAAGTTTAGAAAAGGGGGCTCAGGCTGGGAATAATAAGTATTCACCCAAAAAAATTATTCCTGGCACAAATGTAAGACCCAAAAATATAATTTTTGAGATCCAACATACCCAAAGGACATGAAATAGGTAAACAAATTTTTGGAAAAGCCTCTTACCTCATTAGATTTCTCATATTCTAGCAGGATATTTATCTATTTTGATTCATTGATTTTAATTATGTTACTTGATTTTAATTTTTGTTTGTAAAGTATTTTTATTCCCAATTTTCTTACTTTTCCCCATATTTGAGACCCAAAAAGTAATGCAGAATTTCAGTAACTCAAAGAAATAGCTGTACAAATGATGGAACCAAAAAATAAGCATTTCCTTTATTTTAGACTCAAAAAAGTAAACTGAGCATCCCCATCCTTGATATACCTAATTACCCCCCCCCCCCTGGGCTAGTTATTTCTTTGATATTCCACTAAAACATTCTTCATTTTGTCTGTCCTTTTTGGGCATTTCTCAGTTTCCTTTCAACTTTTTAAGTGTTCTTTGCAAGCTTGATGCTTTTTCTGGCAACCTTTGCATGTGCCCAAGTCGTATTTTCTTCATTTCAGTTGTGGTGCGTGTCTACTATTTCACGCATTTATTGTTTGGAACTCTGTAATCGTATTGGTCGCGCCAGTTTCACGGCAATTTTAGACGGATTTCCAGCCATTGTTTAGAAAGTAGAAAATGTCTTATCCTCGCGATATTTTTCACCAAAGTTGCCTTATCACAACCTTGCAAATAGATATGGAGAGAAATGACTGCTTTTAGCAAACTAAATTGCTATAAATAATGCGATCATTCTCCTGCAAAAAAGAGCTTCGAAACACTTTACTTGACTCATTCATCACCAAACATGACTTGTCAACGCCGGTCAACCCCTCACAGTATTCTTTCTTACCTGGTTTCTCCTCCTGCTTTCTACAACAATCAGACGTCAAATAAAGAGTTTAGGCGAAATCATACGCCTGCAGCGATGTGTTTCTTTTTGTTTGATTGTTCAAAGAAATACTGAAGATAAACACTCGAGGCCAGGCCATAGTTTACTGTTCTGTTCTGTCACGATGCATCGGAAAACTTGGTGCTGCGATGACAAAATACCTGAATCACGACCATACAGCACAGGCCGTCGTACGGCATGGGATGAACCAAGCAGGCGAGCGCCGAATGAACGTTATTATAGCCAACCTGCAACTTATGGAATGCCAACAAGAAAGTCTCGGAAGCAATATTTAGGTCAGTTGCTTTCTGAGTTTGAAAAGTGTACGGAACAGTCGGATGATCTACTACAGATTCGAAAGGTTGGTTGAAAAATTTGTTCAGTTTTTGTCTGTTTTGGGTGTCAGGTGAAAATATTCTGGAATAACTCACAATCGAGAGTTTTGCATTTGGACTTTGCGTTGTCGCAAATCTTACGCGACATGATATAATTTGAGACAGACCTTAATTTTTCTGAATTCACCATGGATTTTTGCATAGGATTTGCTAAACATACAAGCATTTTCATAGGAAATTGTCAAACAGTTTGCTCATGTAACCAGAAGCTACCGAATTCAAGGATTTGTGAGTTAGTATTTATCTTCGTGAAAAGTTCCTCGTAAGAAGCTCACTAAATAGTTAATAGATTGAGTACTGACGTGTAAAGGTGATGAAGGTTTTTAAAACGTCAGAAGAAGAAACATCAGAAGGGGAAACAGTAGGTAAGGCTGCACGCTTTGTCAGTAATACGCCACAGGGAGAAAAATTCCCAGAGGGGGTAATTGGAGTGTAAAGCCCCTTCTAATATTGAAATAAAATAAAGCCACTATATAAATGCTTTTTATTTTACTGTTACGATTTTACTTCAGAAACTTGTTTATTTCACCGCGTGCTTTTTATTTCGCCTAAAGTATCCGCTTGTTCGTTGTACTTCATTACTCACTACTTCTTAAGTAATATATGTTGCTTGATTGCAGTTTTAGCATTTTTTTTCAGGAATTTGATCGGGTGAAGAGAAGCATTGAAGAAATGCAAGCAAAGATCGACGATCTGAAATTCGAAAGTAAAGTAAGCCCCCTGCTTCCACAGTTGCAATATTCTTTTAGTTTTGTTGCCGTCGTTTCAAGTTCGTAATTGCATTAGGACAGATTTGTAAGACGATAGACTTGGTCTGAGTCTATTCCGTGGCATATCAGCACTAAGAAACACAGTTACTTCCGCGGGGGCGTAAATCACGAAGAGGACGCGGCGAAGAAAAAGTGAAGGAGTCCTTCTCCTTAACTTTTCCTTCGCAGCGTCCTCTTCGTGGCTTAAGCCCTCGCAGAGGTAATTATTTTCCTGAGTGCGGATTTTCCACGGAATAGACTGAGAGCAAGTCTTGTAAGACGATTGCATCACTTGCTTTTGGCTGATTTCATTCCATTTTGAATTATTTATAAAGGGTGAAAACATTCAGTTAATAAGTAAAAATCTGTTTTGCTATGTGCCCTGTTAAAATAGAAAAAAATACCATAATGAACGAATTTATCGAAATACATTGTCAGATGAACCGAGACAGCTTCGCATGAATAGAGGCGTCCAGTGGAAATCAGGAATCAACAACAATTACCCTTAGCATATTTGCTCATTAGTGAGTATTAGCTAAGTAGCATACAGATACAGATACAGATGAAATTCTAAAAGAAAACCTCATTTTTGATTAGTCGTATTGAAAAGGAAAAGAAAATTACATTGCTACAGAAAAGAAAATCAATAGAATTCGGTCTTTATGCAAGGACGTACGTAAAGTTTGTTTCATCTTCGTCATTTAGATGTCAGGAGACAAAGTCAAGTTTTTGTCAAAAGATCTTCAAGAAGCAAAGCAAAGTCATTTTCAATTGCGGGATGAAATATCAAGAGAATTTAGAAAAACTTATAAAAAGATTGGAACACTGGATAAAGAAGTAGATTTGATCAAATATCGACAATCCATGGCCAGCAAAAAGGTATATGCTGATGATTTAAAGGCTCTTTGGTAACTGTGAAGCGTTTTACAGCGCACTTACTGTATATTCCAGTGGCTATGGGAAACGCTGCATGTGGGGGTCATCAAGGGGGGTAAAAACCGCCGTTCGGCGCGATTTTAAGTTAAAATCCGCTGTTCCGGTCATTTTTAGCCAAAGTTCCGCATCCCGCCACTTCGTTATCAATGATGGCACAAAGTAGTATTGTTAGACATTTTCATCCATCCAGATGGAAAGAGGAGGAGAGTGGTAGTTAAAATTCTTGTGCAAAGCATTTAAAATATTCTCATAGTGCTGACCAGAAAAACAGAGATGTGACCACGACCCTTACCTACACGACAGCAGATGAAGGATCCGCAAATCCATAAAATTTCATGAAAATTCCGCATCCCGCTTATCATTTTCGAGAAAATCCGCGTCCGGTAGGTATGAAGAATTCCGTCGTTCCGCTGAGAAATTGCTAGAATTCCGTATTCCGCGGCATATTCTCTTCGAATTCTGCAGTTCCGCAAACCCTGATGACCCCCACTTGCATTAAAAAAAAAAGATTTACGTTTTATAAATCGAACTATTCCTATCCTAATTCATCATTTTGTGCGCGATATATTAACTTTTTTCCCTCTGTTTGTACTTTTCCTGCAAAGGCGCCACTTTAATCCCCGTGCATGGGGGGCAGATAGACATGACCTCAGGTGCCCTGAAGAAATTATGACACTTAAGTGTGGTTAAATGAAACGGAAAAGGAGAGTTTCTGTTTGAATGGCATAATTTTTCCTGGGCCCTTGAGGTGCACTTGCTGCAAGTCTCATCCTCTGATTCTCTCACTCGCTTTCTCGAGGAAATCAGTGGATGAGACTTGTAGCAAGTCCACCCTGGAGGTCATGTCAATCTGCCGTCCAGCACAGGGATCAAAATAGCGCCTTCGCAGGAGAAGTACAAACAGGAGGAAAACAAGTTGATGCATCGTGCATGACATGATAAATTAGGATAAGACGCAAATCTTTTTCCTAAATTCCGCGTTCCCTATTAACTGGCAGGTATGATTGAATCTTAGTACATTTGTCTGTGTTATTCCGGAATCGTGCAAGTATTACTGAACCATTCTCCACCACCTGTGATGTGGTTTGGGATAAAAACTGTGCTGAATTTATGCATTCACTCGTAAAATTGTATGTTAAACCCGCAAAATATGAACTAAGAGATCTGTAAAGCTATCATTCGTATCCATATCATCTGATTTTTCGAATAATAAGCTAATAAGCTCCCCTAACCCTAACCCTAATAAGCTATCTAATAAGCTCCCCTCTGGAGTGTCCAAAATTAAATAAGGTCCCCCCCCGGGGCTTAATAGAGCTTCTACAGTACCCTAACAACACAGTCTTGTAAAATTTACCATACGGAAAATCGTAGGTATAAAAGCCTTTAAATTTCATGAAAGGACATTTTCCGACGTTTAAAAAGGCGTGGTTTCAAAATTTTGCAAAACGCAGTTTGTATCGATCAAATTTAACTATTTTACTTGCAGCATCAACTGGACATGGAAACACTTCGATGGGAATTCTCATCTTCGCGACCACATCGTATACCCTCTTCCCCACCAAATATTGACATGGATTCTTATTCGCGTATGAATATGAACAGAGAGAACATTGGGTTCCAAGATTATACAATAGTTTGATGATAACAATAATTATTTAACATATTCAATAAACATTACATAATTTATTTCTAAAGTTTTAAGTTGGAAATACTGCAGATGAATATTTGTATGAAGCAAAGAGTAGGCCTAGCATCGAAAGATTCGTGCCAGTGCTTGCAAGAATTCTCCTGCCTTACAAAGTACTTTATGCACTTTGTAAAAATGCTTTGCAAAATGAGAACTCCGTTTCACAATTTTTTCGTTCAATTTGATCGTTTCTAAAGTGGGCCAAAGGCTCCTAACTGCGGCTTTTTGGTGTTGTCAAGGGGATTCGAACCCGGCCCTGTTTTGTAGGTTTTGTATGCGATCGCTGAGTCTGAGTTGCCTACTGCATTTACTCTTATGTGCACTGAAGGTTGATATTCAATGAAAGTCAAACTTAACACCGAAATCAAAATATGCGAGGCTGTACCCTAGCAAATCGAACCTAGTAAGGCCACACAGACACTCTAGATTGCTCGGGCATCTCTTTTACCATGTTATCTTGCCTTTACGGATCTAAGGGCATAGATGTTCTCCCTACTGCAAATAAGGAACAAAATGAATTATGAAATAATTTAGTCCATGTCTTCTTCGGTAGCAGCTTCAACTTCCATGTTCGAATCTCCCATCATGCTTTGCACAATATCACCTGCATGAAAACGAAATTTATAAATCAATAATTACAGGAAGCTATTCTTCAAGAGTTTCCATCTAAAAATAATGAATTACTTATTTTATTTTAATCACATTTTCACAATTAAATCTGAAATCTCAAAGAAGGGTGGTGCCTCTTTAAGAATCTTTGAACAAAATTTGATGAAAGTAGAAGCCTCGAAACTTTCAGAACGTCTTCTCAAGCTGCGTTATTATTCCAAATCTATTCCAATTCTAGTATGAGCGAAGGTTGGGTGGTAGTGATTACGAGGAATCAACGTAATATTTCTAGTAGGGTTCTACCTGAGATCGAGCCCTGTCTACCTGACTGTTCTGGCTGCAAAGTCAAAGGATTACGCCATTGCCTCCTTCACTTTAGGCCTCGAAGAATGAAACCCTTATACTCACCGATCATTCCCATTAGTCCTTCCGGTTTCTTTTCCTCTTTAGGAGGAAGGCCGAAGAATAACTGTCCAATTTTGTCTAAATACTGCAAGAACAAGGTGAATTGTAATCTTTAAGTGGCAAGAAAATGAGAAAGCAAGTGGATCAGAAAACTGTTACACATCGAAAAGTCTATAGCGCTCAAAATATCTTTTCCTATAAACTGATAATGGCAACAAGGACAGATTTTGTAACAAAATTTTTATTTCATTTCATTTAAGGAGAGTCGTCCTTCGGCAGAAGCCGTTTTTCAAGGGGCCCTCCAATAAAAACTTTATTACGTTATACAATTAAAAATATCAAATATTATTTAAAAATCTATTTACAACTATACATTAACTAATAGAAAGAAAAGTTAACCCTTTATTGATTTCTTAGACCGTTAAGGGAGGATGCCGTCTTAGACCCAGCTGGAAGGCTATTCCATACCACCATAGTTTAGCTCCTCGAAAAGAAAAGCACCTTTGCCCATTTGCTGACTTTTTTTGGCTACCTTAAATCCGTCTCAGTGTTCTGGAGGTTGAGGGAGGAGCATACTGAGTTTTTGGTGAAGAGATCAAGTAGCAACAGTTTGCTAAATTGACACCTCAATTCACAGCGATTAGGAACTGCAGACAAAGGAAATTCTCTCAACCAGTAAATCAAAACAAACACGGCTGCAAAAGTTGCATTCAAACCATTAGGGTAAGCTCTCGCCTTGTGCAAGCGAAAGGTTGCTTTTAGGAGAGGTTATGTGCTTATAATGAAAAAAGAGGGGTGTATCTAAGGTTCTGCCTCACGGATTTAGTTTATTTGACTCATTATAATTCTCAGGTTTTGCAAAGTCTATTGTTTTCAGAGTTTTGCAGGTTTGGAATTACTTTAGTTTGGAATTACATATTCTACTAAAAGTTTTGATAGCTTACCTCGAAATATATAGGATCTCTAGATATGGAGGGTTGATACTGTTCGCAAAGGGTTGTAAACTGTTGCAGTGAGCCACTGAAATAAGGAGATTATGAAATATGAATTAGAATTATACATACACCCAACTACATGGAACAGTGTATTAATTGAAAGCGAGGCATTGATCGCTTTTCGTTAATGTGTAAGAATGTAAAGCTGTCAGATTTGAATTAGACGGTAAAAACGACAAGAACTTAAGCCTGATTAGGTTCTTATATATTGAGTATTTAGTAGAAAATAGGCTGTTCAGGTTCTTAAATTGGTTCTTATTCATTTTGGACTTTCAATTACTTCTTTTGTTCAGATTGAAGCTTCCAGCTCATTGTTTACTGTCAGTTCAGAGACACCTGAGATCATGAGGCTTTACACACAACAGCAGAGTGTGAAAGAATCAGAAATTTGTAAAATACAATGAAAAGGTCTCAAAGCATCTTTATATTTCATTGCAAGACGCACATATGGCAGCATCAGTTTGTATAGGCTCAGTGAGAAAGCAGCTGGAGTTTTGATCTAATTAGATGAACTCTACCAATAAGAATCTATTTCAAATTTCAGGCTGAATGGGTTCTTATATATTGGGGGGGGGGTCTAATTTCAGAATTTCAGCATGTACTGTAGGTTCTTAATTACTAGGTTCTTATGCGCGGGCTTTTACTGTATGCATAAAATTTACAAATGAACTACTCACATTTCAACAGCTAGTAAAAGAAATGCGATGAAATTCAAAAGTGGTTGTTTATATGGTTGAGCCCTTCTCTTGATGCCAGGATGTTTCTCTACATAAGTGCAAAATAGCAAACTAGCTACAGGAGTCTTTTGTAAACAAAGAATTCTAGAAGAGAAGAGACAAAAATAGTATATTGAAGAGCGTTGATATAGACTGCCTTTATGAGTCATGAAAAGGCCTTGCAAGAGCAATGGCTTGTAAGCTCGAAAAATGTTTGATAATCCTACATTTTGAGCTCCACATTCATTTGTAAGAACAACTGGAATTTTACTAGGCATGATATTTTGCACAATATCTTTAAGCTAAAGAATTCCCAGCAGCCATCTTTAGTACAATTGTCTACTTTGGTTGTGTTTGATTGGTGCCATACCAATTCTGAAAATAGTAGACCTGGTACACTTGCAATTTTGTGTGATTGACAATAAAATCTTGAAATCATAGGCATGGTAGGTTTGAGGGGCCTTCGGAACTTTCTGCTCCTAACTGCAAAAGGTTTGGCGGACTTTGGAGAGATTGTCTCTTCGACATAGTTGCTTTTTATCTAAACTGCAACTTGATTTCATTAATAATGGATATTGAGCTTGCATCATATTTTGGCAGTGATTAAAATGAATGGTGTCTTGGTATTTTATGAAAATTAACTGCAGACTAAGATAATGATACAAAATTACATACTGGAGAACAGCTTGGGTTACAAACATGTCAATTTCACCAGGATAGCCAGAGGTCACATGATATTCAACGAGGAAAGTAGCATATTGTTTCCCTTCAGAACTGTGAATAAAATGCTGTCTTGCTGCCTTGTATTCACCCTCTGGAATAAAATAACAACTGGTGCAACTGAGAGAGCAATCAAAGAATGTTTTGATGGGAAAAACCTAGAAAACACAATCTATACTGATGGGCTTTACAACAAATTTTCTTTCTATGAGAAGAGAGCAAGGAAAGTTGTGCATAAGTATATTTGGCATCTATAATTATAACATGAAAGGAAAAGACAACATGGTGGGTAATGAAATAAACAAGTATATATCAATACCTTCCCAATATCTGGTTGCTATTGTCTCATGGATTTTTGGGTGTCCAAATTTATGGCCAGATTTTGACCACCTAGAAAACAAATCTTAATTTTAAATTTCAGAATTCCCTCTGTTAAATCACTTAGTATTGGAAATCTCTTCTATTCAACTTTGAAAAGATCTATAAACTATTAACACCTTCTTATCTAACAATCTCTCTATTTCTTCTCTGTGCTAAATTTTTTGCTTCCAAAATATGCCATAAATCTTTATCAGTTATCAGGCTTTCTCTACCACAGCCTATGATCTAAGTTTAAATTAGAATTTCCATTTTGCAAAAGTACTTCTCCACAAAAATGCTTATTTTACCTTGGGCCGAAAATATGGAATAGTCTTCCATCTGACCTAAAATCAGCTAACCACCCTTTAGCATGAATTGTCAGTAAGTTTTCTGTCATGCGACAAGTTTATAGTTATTTGTGTAGGAGTTTTTTATATTCCACTGAAAAATTACATTTGTGTATTACAAGCTATACTACTTATGAAATTACGATGCAAAACTCCCAAGGAGCAAAAGTCTTTGAATCAAAAACTACTAATCTTAAATTACAGGCCACAAGCAATATGTCTCTGATCAGTTCAGTTTCTGTTAAGTTTCATGTTAAAATTCCCATACATACATCCTTTATATTTACAAATAATTAACTACGATATAACAAATACAAATAATGCCAAATGCAAATTAAAGCAGGTAGAAAGAGAAACAATTAGGGTATGTATGCAGAGGAATTTCTTAAAGGAGGAGCTCTCTCAGTAGATAAACTATAATTGTGGAGAGAGCATCCCCTATTTTAAAAACCTATTAGTAAATCGAATGGTAACAAATTACTAGAAATTGATTGATATGAGACAAGTTGTCTTTTGGAGGGAACTAGTATTGTGTTTAGTAGAGAACAGATGAAATTTTAGTTGATGACGGAAACTCATAGCTGAGGGAGCTTGCTTGTACCCTGGGTACCAGAGCCTACCCAGGGAGCTTGCTTGATGCTGAAGGGAATGTTGTTCTAGGATTTTGCACCAGCCTATCTTGCAGATTGTAAACTGTTTGCAATGTATTCTCTTGTGTCATAAAAATATCACCTTTCCGTGCCTTCCTGGTTTGCATTGATGAACATACATTTGACAAAATTTGAGAGAAAAAATGAAAAAGCAAGAGGGAGATATCCTATTACCAGACTCATAGACAAAAGTGAGGAACTTTAAATCATGTAAATCACACAATGCAAGAATTTTAAAGTCAGAAAAAATTGGTGTAGATGGAGAAGTTAAACTCTTGAAAGCAATAGCTCTAACGACTCTCTTTTGCAGAAGATATATTGGTTTAGTATGGATGTCATAGGTAAGACCCCAGTTATATTGATGTGCCTGCAAATGGGAGCCAAGATAGCTGTTTAGTAGATACCAATGAATTTTATTAATTGTATGGTTCTAAGGAATACTGTATTCTTACTGTAGTGCCTCTCTAATGAGATCATGCCTGGATGCAGAATCCTTTTTGCAGAGGTTGACAATATCAGTTATTTTCTCTACAAAACAAGAAATGACAATATTACATCGAATTACTGGATATAAACAATGCAAGTAAGTTGTTTCAAAGACTGTGAATAAAGAATTCAAAATAAAACTTCTCCTCACCAATTTTTTCTTCTGTCACTTCTTTCTTGCCATCTTCAAAGCATTTAATCATCTGCCTTGCAAGATCTATGCCATTTTCAAGCTGGTATGAAAGTAAGTTATTATTAAGCAGACACTTTTATCAAAATTAATTAAAATTTGTCTTAAAACTATTTTGACCAGAAGAATTCTTTTCAGTTATTGAAAAGAAGAAAGCCATTTTCACAGTTTGTGCAGTGTCAAGATCCCTCTTGATTTCACTAATAGGATTGATCATAATTCATTTTTCAGCTCTGCTATCCTGGGGAACAACACTAATTGAAAAAGAAAAGGCCACAATATAAACATCACTCGTCAGATCTGCAGATGCTTGTGATCACGGATAACAAATGACATTGTAGCTAGAAAAACTGCAAAACAATGAAAACAACAGCAAATGAGTCGGCTTAATGAGTACATATATGAGTATATATATTTCACCAAATATTCACCAAATATATATACTCATAAATATACTTGTTAAATTGACTCATTCGCTGTTGTTGTTTGTCTTTTTGCAGTGTTTCTACCTACAATTTCAGGAACAGGATAACTCTGGGATGACAAGCATGCTGTGGAGATATGTTTTTCAAGAAAATCTAACCCCTCAAATCTGACAGAGACTAAGAAACTTCAGTACAGGGAGAATTTTTTGGAAACTTTTTGCCTTAGTTGAGGAAATCCATAGCATACTTGTAATATTTTGACCTTGTATTACTTGGAAGGTACTATGGTAATGTCTGAGCAGTGGCACGGCTTCACAAAACATTTCTATAAAATGTTGACCAGGCAAAGAATGTAAACATCCAGAACAGACTCCTAAGAAAATGTAAAGAAACTTTGAATTACCTGTTCATGTTGTAATAACAGCTTTGAACAGTCATATAGGAGCTTAATTGCTTCATCATATTTTTCTTGCACCTTGTATCTGTGAAAGAATTAATAAAAAATTAACAAGCAAACAATTAAGGTAAGGCAAATGCGGTGATTTTGCAGGGCATTCACTTTTTCCACAGTTGAAAGCAATAGGCTTTAAACGAAGGATTTTTTGTTAATTCCGATCAGATGGAAAACCGCATTAGTCTCTGCGCCTGCTTGTGGTTGTTGTGAAAACAAATTTACAATTTTTCTGTGTGGGCCGGCCGGGACGACGACGACAGAAAGTCGTTCTTGTAATCTAATCTAGGTTATACCATTGAGCCTTACCGAAAATGCAATGTTTTTACAACTTGACTGGCTTCGTAGAAGTTTCCATCTTCAACATTTCTTGCGAATTTTTGATAAATTCTCTCATTTCTCGATTTTTCGTTTCTTTGCCTTCCGGACGCCATGACAGTTCCTTTTTCGCGGCCTCAGTCCCATGAACAGCAATTTTCGCTATTCATTGCTGCCACAGGATGACCAGATGACCGGAGCTTTATTTGGTGACAATTTTCATTGAGAAAATTAGGGAGCAGCCATGGAATATCTGCTATATGAGGTTGCAGGATATTTGGATGGGCCATGAAAAATTCTGCCATGGCTCTTTGGGGCTATGAAAACCATGAAAAATATTTTATGGGGCTATGAAAGTTTCTCATAAAATGTTACTGCTAAAGTTTAGCAACGGTTGCAAATGCTGCAAAAAAATTGTTTTCTGTTACTTTTCCCACTTGATACCTGCTTTTCTTTTCGTTCATTTCTGTTCTTCCCGGTTTCTTGTGTGGTTCAGGGGCTAGCCATTGCTTCATCATAAAGCCACATTTCTGAAATTACACTACCGGGTAAAATCATCGAGCCTGCATTCTAAAAACTAAATTATTTTATGGGGTCATGAGAAATATCATAGTAATGCTATTCGGCCATAAATAAGTGAATAGGAATCTAGGATGGGATGGGCCATTAATTTTTCTGCTAGATTTTTGGAAAATAATCAATCCCCTGCATAAAGCACATATTTTATGACCGTTCCCTAAGCACTCTTTTTAGAACATCACTGGTCTTTTCAGAGGCTACAAGTAGCAGTGAATTAGTGGAGAAGTGTACCTTGGGTGAGTGTAGGAATTTGGATCCAACTGTTTCACTTTTGGCAATATTTTGACCCAGTTTCTTGGTTTCCCTGTGCCTCCGCACCACTGGGCAGCTCTCCTGCCCCATGGTGCCAGGCACTAGCACATAGAAATTTTTTTTTATGGGCAGAAAGTACCGAGTTGCCTTGGGTGGCTGTGGCCATATCATTGGCTGTGGCAGGATGGTTTTTAAACATGTAGTAAAAGACATCTTAACAGCATCTACTTGCCAAAGAATTGTTTAGATTTACTTGTAAACACTATCAATTCCACCATCGCGAAAATGAAAAGAGGAAAGTTGGCAAAGTTGACCCAAAAATTCATTGCAGCCGTTGCAGCCCCCCTGGGGGGTACATGCTTACTATATTTGGTCTACGGGGAGGTGCCGTTTTTCAGGGTATCGTTTTCACCAATTTTCTCGAGAGCAGAGTATCAAAGCAAGGACGTTATGGACGTTATTATAGAGCTGGTTGTTGAAAAGGCACATTTCCTCTAGAGCAGGTTATCATTTCAGCAATACTCGGCTTAATTTCTAAGGTTTTGTTAATTTGTCTGAATTTGTTCAACTTTCTCATGGACTTTGCAGCAATTTTCGAACTCATTCGGCTTGATTCGGCTCTGCTAAGTATCGCTGCGCTGGAACCGGATATACTTTGCACAGATTTTTTCTAGGACAGGGTATCGTTTTCAGGGGAAAATTCTGGAGCATGAAAAAATTATTTTGTGATGGGCACACCCCCGTATAAAACAAGTGCCCCAGCTCCAGCAATCTCATATCTCAATTCTGAACAAGAATGATTTTGGTTTCCCTGTGACCAAATATTTTAGGTGCTTTGTCTCCCTACGTCACAATACAGGTTTAAAACCGGTTTACGACATGTGCTTTATGACAATAATGCATTGCCCGAGCAAATTTCGTCATTGTGAAAGAGAAAGACAACGGCGAAAGGAAGGCGAAGGAAACCGGAGTCCGCTTGTTCGAAAGCGAATCTCTGGCAGAGTTGTTCAGTTTTACGTCTGTACTGAAAACTCGTAACGTCTCTTAAAGATTTTCCTACAGCCATAGCACATTTCTGGTGATCTTCGCTGGGGTTTTTATGGACTGAAACGCATTCGAAGATGGAATGATGCAGCGGCAGAAAAAGAAGACGGCCATGTTGGTGTGATGTGGAAGGAAGAATTCTCGCAGCTGGCGACTCGGTGAAAAGAACTTTTGGGACTTTCTGCGGTGCAAGAACTGACTGAGGGACTGTGAAAGCATTGAACACTATTCAGACGAACAATGTCTTCAATTCACTATAAATTTAGAAGTAGTTTAGAATACGATACGTTGACTTTCGATGGGCCTAGTATTTCTCTGAACGACCTGAGAGATGCTATTATTCAACAAAAGAAAATCGGAAAGAGCTCTGACTTTACTTTGGAAGTAACTAATGCTCAAACAAAAGAAGGTAAGATGGTGGATTATTCTCAATGTATCGCGAGACTGGGCTTTGAAAGGAAGGCTTGAAGCATGGTTAAAAGACGGCCGTGTGTGCACAGCTGCGTCGCGTTAGGTCGTTAATTTGAAATGTTGTTAGGCCACCCACCCGAACACAGGGCGACGGCATCGACTGTTGACGTGGCCGGAACGATAGTTTCCAACCCATGAACTCTACCTGATACAGCCGTACTCCATCTGTTTTCCCTTAGCAGTCCCATAATAACGAAACATGGGTGTGGTATGTGTAAAGAACCACCATATCACCACATATACTACACGTTTTTTTATATAAGAACTTTAGATTAGGCCACATTACTAAAAGTTTGTCAATTTAACATGAAATTTGGTCCATTTTATTACTAATGGTTTCTGAATTGGTCTCTTATTTTTAGAATGCATGAATTGTCAATGTGGTCGCTAACACCGCTGCAGATATGGTTCTTGATATTTAAAACATCATATAGGAATAAGCGGTGTCCTGTTATGTTGAAAACACAAATGGTTAGATAATATTGCCCAATAATAAAGGTTCAACGATCTATTGGCTATAAAAGCCATGCTTTTAACTTTGAATAGTTTTTTAGTACTTCTCAGACATAGTACTAGAGTTTCTTAAAATTTTGGGCATCTTCGTACTAGTTTCTTCTAAATCAGTTTCTTATAAAAAAACGTGTAGCACTTTGCAGTTTTGATAGGTCATCAAAACTGGAAGAGGGTACATCTTCCTAAAACCAATTTGTCTGGCATAACTGGTGTCATGAATGACCAGGACAGCAAAACCTGTGTCCAGGTCTGATGGCTTGACTGTAAAGGTAGGAAAAGTCTCTTTTGTGTGCGCGTTTCTTCTTCTATAAGAAACTTGTTGATAAGCAACCAGTAGTTTACTATTTTAGAGAAGTGCTGAGGTAGGAAACATTTGAAACCCAAATCCAAGAAAATTGTGGAAAAATTGTAAGCCTTTCTTTTCACGTGATATCCATGGTAATTTTATGTTCTGAGCCCAAGAAGACCCTCTTCTTTGCTAAGAACTGTGCTGTTGTCAAAAACAAATATGCAGCAATGGCAGAAAACAACTTGCATCCAAAAGATAAGAAACAAAGTGAGAACCTTTTGGTACAAAAAGCGGATATTCTCTTAGAAACCTTAGCACTAGGGGCTTATCCAAGTTTCTTATAAAAGAAAACAACATATAGAATTTGAAAATTGCATCAAAGTATCAGATCCATCACAAACATTTCCACCAAGAAAAGATAGAAGGCACTGCTCATATTAGCCAATCAGTGACCATATTTATTTTTCCAGCCCATTCAATTCTTCCGCAACAATTAGTTCTAACGAGCGAATTGTGAAAAGGGTTAGTGAATGGTTCATTTGCTCTGTGCATGGTTTTGAAAAGTATGGACAATTTTAATGATATGCAAGGACTAAAGGATATGTGATGCATTCACCAAGCTGCTATGAAAATGAAGAATAATAGACAGTTGTGCTAAAGATGGCATCAGGGAATGTTTACCATGTGCTATTGCATTTTAAAGAATTTTGATTGACTGGTTGGTCAATCTTATAATGGAAGCAAAGGATTTTGTTCAAAGATTCCCCAGTGCTATCTTTAGTCCAGTTGCCTATTGGTCTTTTTCTCTGGACTTTGTGAATTTAACTTTGTTCGGCATCTTGCAATCTGGCAAGGGAAGCTACTAACAGTATTCCACAAACACACACTGGACTTGCATAGGTTGTTGTGAAAGAAGAAGAATGGACAAGTGTTTAGGAGACATGCTTGACAGATATCAAGAAAGAAATTCTCACTGCCAGGGCAAAAATTATCCAGATTTCCATCTTTGTGCTGTTTGGCAATGGTGTCCTTTCCTTTTTCCAGGTCCAGTCCATACAATTTTTCTCTTTTGCAAGATAATGCAAGACTTTACTTCAATCCAAGAAGTACTCTTTATGTTAGGAACTGTCAAAGTGAGAACTTCTTTCTGGCTCCCCCAGTGTACTCTGGAGATTTGAGATTTGCCCATCATATGTACACAAACATCAGGCTTATGCATTTTCATTGCATTTTGCATGTGTTCTGTCTTTCAGCCTTCCCTCAGAAAACTGTTGAATTGGACTTACTGTAAACATTTTGCACCCTCCAGTAAGCCAAAGAAGTTTTCCCATAGATTTTGTTCACATAGGTATCAGTTTCAATGTTTCTCAATACATTTGCATTAGCTAAGATATTTGCTGCACATTAGAAATGAAGAAAGATGTACAGACTGATGCTTGTGCTTATCGTACCGCTTTAGGTATTTCGAAATGAAGAAAGAAATGCATTTCATGACACTCAATAGTCAGGTCTTCAAGGGAGTACAAAGACCAGTATGCTTTGCGCGAGGTCAACGACTTGCTCTCCACAGCTTCCAGAATATCTGACTGTACGAAATTCACAAAAACAATAACAAACGATTGCAAAGGCTGCCGGTCTTTCTACTCCCTTTCACGTAGTTAGTAAATTACTAGAAAGCAAACAAAGTCCTTTCTTCTCTTCCAGTTTATCATGACCCCACAATGCAAGTCCCAAGAAACACGTCAGTAGTTGTCAAAAGAATCCCAGTAGCAAGGCTGGCTGCAGTGTAAGTTTCATAGAATATTTCTTCCTTTAAGTGTACAGTAGGTTGGTTTTGGAACTTTGTGAAATATAGGGAAAACTTCTGTACATTTTATGCATGGAGACTCCAACTCTCTTCTTGATATAAAAATTTCAGTCTTGTTCCTTGACGTCATTTTCAACTAGGGGAACTGGGCTCCATGAAAGCGGTCCAAAATAGCGTCTGGGCAAAAACTGTAACCACACACTGTAACAATGGCCCAGGCTTCTGCTGTCATTGTGGCATGCTCTGAATCAAGCATGCTTTAAATCTTGCCCGCTAACAGAACGATGCTTAACTAACCTGCGTGCAGTCTTTCTTTACCAGAAGTTTTGCTGGTTTTTGTCCAGGCGTCAACAAATCGCTTCCCTGCCACCCATTACCCTCAAACAAAACGTGGTTGAGTTGGTGCAGGGAACCAGGCTGTTAAGATTTACAGTAATTCTACTATATGTCACTACTATACAACACTACAATGACAATACCATGGCAAGCAAAGGCCATGACTACCCCATGGCCAATTTGAAAGGACATGCAATGTAAACAGTTGATTTTGAAAATTTAACTTCAGCCAGCACACGTAGGAACAAAATACTGTGAACACTCAAAATGATAAATCCGAAATTTCGGTGTAGGTTCATTTCTTTGGCATCAAAGTGCGCCAAGGAAATGTTACAATCAAATTTACTACCATTTTCAAATTGCTCCAGCATCATGTGAACACTTGCTCAAATTTTGCTATCGCCACATATTTCACTGTTTTCAAAATGTGTTGGCATTGTGTGAATGTTGTCTTAAAGGACAAGTCCGGAGTTGATGAAGTTATTGTTAAAAAGCAACCTTACCAACTGCTGAATACCAGTCATGAGTTATTTCCAAGTTTTGTTGCCTCCTACTTTAATAGGTTGGGTAATGAATCTTTGTAAGTTAGGCCAAATATTGTGACCATTTTGTGTTTTGTACTGATGTGCGAAGTTGTGATAAGGAGGCTAAGAATGTGAGTGGAATGATATCAACACATTTGGCAGCCTTGTTCAGGTCAACTTGAAGTGATGTCATTTTACACTTCTTGGCAGATTGAAATATGTAGTTTTGCAGGTTAAAAGAGAAGAAAATTGACATAAGTACTACACACCATTTGCAACAGTGTAATTTCTTGAATAATCAACAATAGACGATTACGCTAAAGATGGCAGCGTGGAACTTTCTACCAAGATGCACTGCGTTCGAATTACGAATCCTTAACGATTCAATAGGAATTCGATTAGAGAATGCAATACATCTTGGTAAAAAGTTCCTTGCCGCCATACTTAGCGTAATCATCTATTATACCAACTTGTCCTTTAACCTAAGGAAAAGCAGAAATACCTATAGTTACTTTGCGTTTAGACCCTTTGTCAACCATGATCCTCTGTGAGCTAAATGAGAGCAAAACAAAGAGAACCTAGAAGGTCAACTTGGTTACCGCCAAACAATCATGGATCGCAACAAGTCCTTTATTTGATAAATTTCCCACTTCAACTTGTATTGATGATTGTTGCTCTTCTCTTGCAGGACAGGAAAGATCATAGATCCTGAAGCAAAAGAAGTATGTAAAGAAAGCAGTAAATATGTCAAAGCAGTTTCAAAGCTTCTTTCTAAATATCTAGATCATAAGAGATGGACTTCTCAAGCTGATAGCTGATATCTTTTGTGGTTAAAGTAATCACTCTAAGTTAGATCCTGAGTGGAATTTTGATGTTTTCTGCTAGGAGATACCCCACAGTTTGAAGTCAAATTGAAACAGTGAATAGCTAACAAAATGTTTTTTAAACATGATTTACTGACCAAAACTTGCAGTGTCCTGAATTGATGAGCATGGAAAAGATGATGTCAGCAGGTGTTTGGCCAAGGTACATTGCATGCTGTAATGGTGTCTTAGTCAAATGCCCTACTGTGCCAATTTTTACATGATCATCAGCAGGCTGAAAGTTTTTTCAAAACAACAGCCACGGCCTTTTCAAGCAAAAACTAAGCCTTCTAAAGCAGGACAAACCCAAAGTTGTTAGGTTTTGTGCCGCTTGTTTGATTCCTGTTGTTAGCAAAAGAAATACCACAACATGAAAAACAATAGCTCATGAAATAGAAAAGTTTTCTGTTTACATTGAAAAAATTGAGGGTTTTGAAGGAATGTCACAAGTGGAAATCTGATATTCTCTCTTCATTTCCTGAATTATGTCCCATGTTTTGGAGGGAGTTTTGTTTTATAGTACCATGAACTGGGCAATTAGATTATTCTCAGGTGATATCAGATTTTTTAATGTATAGATTTGTAAAATTTGTAAATATGGAGATTTATATTTATCTTGATATGGTTGATGTGAGAATGAAAGAGATCGCCACAGCATGACTTCCCTTGTGTCCAAATGGCCCTCTTGCGAACAGCTTATGTTAGCTTGTTCAGAGAATGGCAGTATTTTGTGAATGAACATACATCAAGGACATCTAACAAGGGACATCAGTTGATTGCTTGGTGACAGTTGAGATCAAGTCAAGGTTTGCAAGACTTCTAATCAAGACTTCATTTTTCTTTCCGCAACAAAGGATCAGGATTCAGCCAAAGTTTCACTTGAAAAGTTATCACAGGTACCCCGTTGTTTTGTTTTGCCTCTGCCTTGAAAAGGGGAATTTTTTACATTTCCTTACTTTTTACAAGGAATACTAACTTGTACACTGATGTAACATTTTTATCCATGTACAGGAGTTCTAATGTAAGTAATGTTTTACTTTGGGTGCTGGTATCATGAACGATTAAAGAGCTACCGCTGCTGCAGCAAAACAGCTTTATGGAATTTTTGAGATTTTGCACCATGCTTTCAAAAATTTACCGATGTGGCTAATGAAGCTTTATTTGGTTTGCAAATTTTCACATCAGAAAATATTATCAAAATTTGAGTATGAGTACTATTCGTCGCTTGGTGACCTTTGTTCTGCTAGGTCATGCCCCTCTCGTATAGTTGATACTGTGGATTGATTCGAAGACTTAACCTTAGATTATAGGGATCATCAGGCTAAGCCTAAAATTGTCTTCATTTTGGTAGCTTGATCGAAATATGAAGACACTTTCGTTTCTGGATTGCTGCAACCACGTATAAGCCGCACCAAATATTTCGACTTGAAAATTCTAGGAAACATAAATACGATTATATACTGGGCGGTGTTCTTTCAAGCGAAAAACTCTTCTTATTTCAACTGAGGGGTTTTATCTTGTATGATAACAATCTGAGAATTCCGTTTGTCAAACAGTATTTTCCCTGTTGGCTACACTACAACGTTTCAGCAGCAAAAAAATCTTTGTAGGATGTTTTTGAAAATCGCCGAGAAAGACTTTTACTTGTGCAGCAATGCTTGTCTGGTTGGCTAAACGGAAATACTTTTTGCTTCAAGGGTAACATCGCGAATCGCTTCAGATCTTTTTCATATATCAATCTAAAATATTAAAATATACAAACAATGACGACATTTAAACTAGAGAAAAGAAAATACGTCGTTCGTACCGTGAAAGGAACAGGAGGTCATTAGGTTCTCACAACGAAAGACACTTGCAACAATGTGATACAATGATAATATCTTGTCCAACAAGAAAACATATAATACCAAGTTTTAGGTGTACCAGGTGTCTTTGTTGGCTTCAGATATCTTTGCTGGTTTTGCAAGGGACTTGGTGTTATTTATCTGCGTGATTGATTTAGCGAGCACTTTTCAATTGCGAGTAGTAAATAACCTCGAGGCAATTTTAGAAGACAACTGGACTTCAATTGCTATCATGTTGCTTTAACCATAGGGAGAAAAGTAGAAAGACATAATTTTGCCGCAAACATCGTAGCATTTAACGAACATTTCTACGGATTTGCTGTTTTGAACCGCATTATTATTTTCGTAGTAACTGTTTCTGTTTCGGTTCTATCGAAATTAACATTCGGAATTTGCCGTATCCATTTTCTGGGGGGAGGGGGGGATACTTAACAAAATTGTCCAGTTATCCACAGAAAGCTGCTTCAGCATTCAACGAATCTTGTTATATTCCATCAAAAATTTAGAATACATGATTGCTACTTACCATACCTACACCTAACGCTACCCCACTACGCAGACGATACCCCAAGGAGCAAAACATTTTGTCTACCTAGCGGTCATAACATAAAAAAGAAATGAATGAAATGACAAACAGAGCTACGAGTTAAGGATTCTTGCAACCAAATAAGTTCGAGTGAAGATTTTTAAAATTTAGAAACATGAAAGGCAATGTAAAAGAGTTTATTATTTGGTTGCAACTTCCGTTAAGAAATAGCATAAGTACTGAAAACAGACATATACAGGAGGGACTTAGGTGCTCTATCTAGGGTTCCCAGTAGCCTTCAACCAAAGCGTTCTGTTTCAGAAATGTACTCAACGGTTGAAAAGATTACTTTGTTGGCTGTTTTAGTATGATGTCTGTTTTAATTCAGTGCATCATTACATTTTTTGGTAGACCTCTTTCCAGGGTCGAGGTTGTACAAGAGATATCCAGGGCTAGTGTAAACATAAACGCATGAATGAGCACGCTCACTTCGTAATCAGTTAAGTGTTGCGATTCTTTTGTTTGCCACAGTGAATCGCGTTGTCTTACCTGTCAATCATCGTTGTCTTAGTACTGCCAAAAAGTTATTCTTTGTTTGCATAAAGGTGAGACAAAACTTTTGCCATGTTGCATAGGCTGCATTTTGGCCCCGTCGTCATAGTGACGTATTTTGCTGCTTCTCTCCAGCAAAGCTTTAAGATCAGGCCCTTGGTTCAAACCCAAATCAAAGGCAGGCTGGGTTACCACCTTTTTGTTTATGCGTGACGTTCTCTCATTCTAAAAGCTTAGAAATTGCGGATTGAAGCTTCACTTCTCTGTGCCCATGAAGCTACCTCCGGTCACTTGAAAGTCTCCGCTTCCATCAAATGAATTGAGAGCCGATTTTGCAGCAATGTAATCTTTAATGAACTGATAGTGAATTACAGAACTAACGAATTGCATCAGAAAGACTGGGATTTATCAGCAAAATCTTCTTGAAAAACGTTTCTAGAAAGGACAACTCGGCCTGAGCATCCAAGATGCTAATGCTTTCTTATTAGATGCCTCGCTGAGTAATTTGACTTTCCAAATTGTATGGAATATGTTAAAATAGTCAGTTGTGATGACGGAGAGAAGAGGCGCAAACAAGGAGGAAAAAACATGACAGGTTCTTGAGTAGGTTTATGCCGAAATCAAAACCTCCTGGCAGGCAGCCTCGTTATTCTTTGGGCATCTAGTGATGTTAAAGCATCGACCGGCATATTTTCATTGTCGCCATAATTTTAGCATTGTGTTTGTTGGTATTAAAAGTTTTACGATGGGTGCTGCTTTCTGTACGTTAGATGAACAGGGATAACTGCCATATGCTGAGTGTAAGATAAATCAGTATATTGGGAGTTTACCGTAGAAGCTCTGTTAATTCCCCTCTTTATCAATCCCCTCTTTATTAAGTCACCTCTCTTTTAAGCCCCTCCCCTCTGAGCCAACATTTTGAATAAGCCCCTTCCCTTTTAAGCCCCCCCCACTTACATCTAATTCCAGAAGTTACCAATTGTTTGAATTTATTTAGCGAAGACAAATTTTGCATGTTGATTCTTTTATGCTTTAAGATACAACTGTGTCAAATGTGTCAAATGTACGTATTTCACTCGTAAACTTGTATACGGAATTGTGTACAGAATCCACGATTACGCTAAAGATGGCGGCGAGGAACTTTTTACCAAGATGAATGGCATTCTAATTACGAATCCTTAACGATTCTATAGGAGTTCGAACCAAGAGCGCAGTGCATCTTGGTAAAAAAGTTCCTCGCCGCCATCTTTGGTGTAATCGTCTATTGTTTGCTTCTAATGACACAACTGTGGCGCTAGATACATCTACGGATTTTAATGATGCCTTTGATATGCATGCCATTTCAAGGCGATTGGTCGAGAGTAAAGGGAATTCTCTCAGGCATTAACGCGAGCGAAGTTTCAAAAGATGCCCTGAACATGGATGGCTAAATGTCGCGTTGTGCACGGGAAAAGTGTTTGAAGAGAAGAAATGAGTATATATCGAAAGATTAAGGATATCTCCAAACATCAGCCGGAATTCCATTTATCCAATTCAGAACCTGAACAGAAAGCATTAAATTTCTGGTATATTACTGAGTGTCATTCAAACACCTACTGATCTGCTTCTGAATGCACGAGCGATAGGGCACCCAGTGCGTAGCAGTTTGAAATTTATATCAGAAGCGAGCCACCTTGACTTGGTGTTTTTTTGAGTTTTGAACTTATTTTTCCTTGGTATACAACCACCTTTCACTGTTTCGTAATTTTGAAATTTTCGGAAGTGAGCCATCTTTAGTGTAGATTCACCTTGATTGTAGAGCTGCACTTAAGGTGGTTCACTGCCGAAAATTTCAGAATTATGAAACAGTGAGAGGTGGTAATAAACAAAGTAAAAATAATTTCAAAACACAAAAAAGCACTAAGTAAAGGTGGCTCGCTTCTGATATAAATCTCAAACTGCCACACACTTGGTGTCCTATCGCTCATGCTGAATGAAATATTTTCGTATTCAGGCGCGATAGATGTTCAGATATATCTTTCTTTCAGTAATACCCGTTGCATCTCTATAAAATCTCCTTTTTGCGTGCACAACGACCACCTGTGTTTCAAGGCAAATTTTGTTGTCTGCTTTGTTTACGTTCTTGGCTTGATTCCCTTGTCTGCGATCGTCAATAACTTTATACCGAGGTGACAATCAGCATAAGCGTAGGGGGAAATAAAATTTAGGGGGGGGGCTGCCCGAGAGAAGATCCATTGTTTACGTAAGTTTTGCCCAACTTTAGGCCGATTTTCTGCCCGATCATTGCTGATTTTTGCATATTTTTCCAAAGTCGGGAGTGCTGCAGCCCCCCCAGCCCCCCTGTCTCCTACGCCTATGACAATCAGTGCTATTTTTCTAAAATCTTCCCTTTTGGTTGTAGTGTACTGTTGTCCCCCTCCCTCTGGTTTTTATGTTATTCTAGTTCAGGCGTTTGAAAAGTGACCTTACTGTTTGGATTGAAATGGACTAGATCCTGTCAAAGCGCCAAAAGATCGTAGCCTGACTCACAGTTCAAAGGACGAGTTCGTCGTTTGCGTTGCGAGTCTGGCTAAAAGATTGAAGCATTTTTTATTTTTGCGAGTTAACTTATAACTTATACTTGTACTTATATTTCTGTGAGTGCAGAAAATTGCGGTTAAATTCAGCTGTACGCAAATCTTGTGTTTGCGAAATGCCTGAAATTGCACTGGAATGCTGGGTAAAACCATTGCTAATGACTTGATCGAGTACATTTTCAGGCAATTCGCAAACTTAAAATTTAGAGATAGAAAACCCTCAGTACTTACGGAAATTTCATATGCAATGACTTTTAGAGGGATTATGCCTAGGGATATTGTTTTCTGCGGGAGATTCAATTTGATTTAGGCCCCGTTCACACGATACCGTCTTCTTTTCATATCGGATTGGGGTTGTTTTTACACGCAAAGACGGCATGAAGCGTATCAGATTGATGCGTTCTCGTAAAAACAGGAGGCCAGTCCGATACGGAATGAAAACAGTATCTTGTAAACAGAACGCCAATCCGATATGAAACCAGAACGATAGGAAATGGATATGGTATCGTGTAAACGCGACCTCGGTCAAGTGTGTTATGCCCGTTTTTACCCATTTTGCATCCAACAAATTTTTGTAAAATTGAATTTACCGATGTTTTCCTTTCTCATAAACGCGAGAAAAGTCGCGGAAATTCTTTAGTCTTCTACTATCAAACTAAACATTCAATTTAACCAGATCAGTCCAATAGTTTAAGTGCTACGATTTCTCAAACCCTTGAACTATTTTGGCACACACAATACCTTGTCCAGACTTTTCTTGCTCTAACAATTCAAATCATTTTGATCAAGCACGGGGTCCAGCAACGTAGCACCGTTCTATGATAATACAAAACCAATACCTGTAGTTGCATCAAAAATAAGGTTGAAAAATAGCGTTTTAGCTGTAAAGTTTGTGTTAGTAATCAAATCATTATACATAGAGGTATCGTTCGAAAGATTTTGAAGAGTGGAGTTCGAATTTTGAAATGAGTTTGTGTTTGACTTCAGTGGAGGGGGCCTGGTCCTCTGGGCATGGTTCAATTTTTGTGATTAAAGTTACTTTTTCCCTTATGCAAATGTACTTTCACATAACAACATTTACATCTGTAAAATTTGTGACAAAGAAGCTGCTAGATTTACAAGGACACAATCATTTTTACTGGTCATGAAACAAAAACCCCTCTCCGCTCTTCAAGATCTCTCGATCGATACCTGTTTGAAAATGCTTTGATAAGAACTGCGGGCTTCACGGCTACAAACGTATTTTTTCAGCTAGTTTTTGGTAGTAATTAAGTGTAGTGACTTTATCAAAGCTCCTTTGAACTAATCTGTTTCACATAGTGAAGTGTAGCACTGGAACTTACACTTCTTCACCCCGTCGAATATGCCATGTTTGTTATGAGGAAATGGAAAATTTAGATTTGCTTCGCTTACCTTTTGATAGACGCCACACTTGTCTTCTGGTCTCGGAGAGCTAGATGCATTCCTATTCGAACTCGGACACCCGCTGCTGGTAAATTTGCTCCCTCGGCCTTTTTTTAACAATTGTTTATATTTTTGCTCATCCTATTCTTGGTATTGCAGACGGGAGATTTAGCGAACGCAAACGCGTCGGAAGATGACAAGATCGCTGCTATGATGCACCAGTCAGGGGAACAATTTCAACCAGACCAGTGAGTTTCGATGTTATCGATTTGTCATTTCAGGGCGCTAGGTGCAGACCGGCTTCAAAGTAAATGCCGTCTTTATTGGTACCAAAAAAGTGGCATTGTTTTAATCTCAATTTTCGTTTCGTTCTATAGGATTGCTTCTTTCCGAATCCCCATCCCTCGGCAGTAGCTTCCGAATAGAATGGTGATTTGAGTCAGCTGAAACCAAATCCCCTTACTATACAACTGCCTCAGTTTCAAACGCTTGTAACTGGTTGATTCACTCGTCGCTTGTTAGAGCTCCCACAAGCGTCTGGTCGCCGTCCCTTGCTGTTTTTTGCTTTCCAAACTCTTTGAGGTACGAGTGTTAACCGCGCTTTTATTACAAACCAAGATAAATGACTCTCCGTGATAAGTTTACGTTGAAAAGATTTTCTCATGGAAATGATCAAATTTTTTTGGTAGGTATGTGAGCAAGATCAGACCGGGTGGATATATTTGCTTCAGATGTGGACAGCCGGGTCATTTCATTCGGAACTGCCCCACTATTGGAGTAAGTATGCCCTCTAACGTTTTTTCGGCAGCAATTTCCGAGGGGCACTGCGCTCATTGGAAAAAGGGTACGAGATTTTGTCTGAATAAGAGGATTTATACGGATTTTTGATGGATTTTTCTTGAAAACAAAAGGATTTCTGCCAAAGGTGTACGAGATTTTTGGGAGTGAAATGCCCCTCGGCAATTTCGTTCGCCTGCTGCATGTTTGACATCCTTGAAATTGGTCTCCTTTACAGAATGTAAAATTAGGCCCTGTTTACATGGGATCGGATCTAGAACTGTTGGCGTTTACACGGGATCGGATTCATTTGGATTTTATGAACTCTTAGCAGCGCCCTAGTAAACCTTTTCTCTTATTTGAATCAGATACTTTGGAATTTTGCACTCAAATAGACTCTGTCTCATCTCTGATTCCCCTTCTTGAAATGTCAACAAAGGCTTTCAGTTTAATAGTGTCACCACCTATCCGTATCAGTTTGGATCCGATCCCACCCGTTTACACGAGACCTTTTTGGGATCGGATCCAAACGGGATCACTTTCGAAAGTGATCCCGTTTGGGTACTGATAGCAGATCCAAATGGGTTCGTATCCGTCGAGTCTCGTGTAAACGCAAGACCGATCCGTTACAGTTTGGGCACGGATCCGATCTTGTGTAAACGGGGCCTTAAGGTTTCCTGGGATCTAATTCTACAGGCACTTGCTGATTGCCTTGCCGTCAGAACTTTTCAGCTATTCAGCAAGAGAGCCAGTATCGAGCGATAACTTTTAATGCACGGAGTTCGGTGGAGCGGTGTTGCAGCTTCTATCACTTTTGTGCACATTTGAAGCTTCTGCAAATAAGAACGCATCGTCCGATTTAGATTCTTGTTAAGAATAGCTAGCAGGTCTATTGTGGAACATGCATAAATCTTGTTCGATTTTTTCACAGATCGGCTTATTTAGTTTTCACATTCAAGTTGTTAAAAATCTGTGAATTCCTCTTTTTACATTTCTATAGGACCCAAGGTTCAATAACACTCAGCGTTTCAACAGAGTTGCAGCCACAGAGTACTATATTATGCAGATGAAAGAAAGGTCAGTCAGCCAGCCATACATTTGCTAGAGACGAATTTATAGATCGCTGTACGCAATGCATGCTTCAGTCTCAGACTTACCCAAAGAGAGCCAAGTAGTCTCATACAAATCGCTGTTCCTGTTCTTTGTGGAGCTAGAAGGACATTAGCGAGAAAATTTATCAAGCAACGATAAACTTGCTTGGAAAATAGTCATATTTGTAATATTCCCATCTCTGCTAATAACTTTACCGGAAATTTCTTGTGTTATCTTGTACAAAATCGAAGGGTTTTTTATGAATTCGCAGCTTCATGAGCACTCTCCGATCTTTTATTTTATATATTAAGTAATATTTCGTTATCAATCCTTAAAGAAAAAATCGTAGCAGTAAATTTTTTGGCGGTGCACTACTTAATTTTGATGTGATCTTCACGAATGTGAAGTTGCGGTAGGCTTAGGCCCCCACCAAAGACACATGATAGGCCTTTAACGAGAGTTTGTGGGTCGCCGGTGACAAGAGAAAGTCTAAGCGATGAATTTAGTGGTCCGTTAAGAAAGGGGGAGGGGGTGGATCGAGCCGTTAACGGCGTAATTCCGTTAACTTTGACGAAAATTATTTGTCGATGACCCATTAATACATCCTTGTTATCTGTATTTGATTTTCTACAGAGAAAGGCTAGCTTTGTTGAAAGCGCCAGTAACATCCAACAGATCATACTCTCCAGTTGTTAGCAGTGATGCCCATAGTGCGAAGTCAGTCCCCGTTGAACTGCAGTGTCCTATGTGCAAGAAACTACTACACGATGCTGTCCTTATACCATGTTGTGGAACAAGCTATTGTGATGAATGTAAGTGCCTTTTGTTGATCAGTTGTGCCCAAAAAGTTATGTCGTATCTTCGAGATTATGTTGCTGGAACCATAAGACCAAGCTAAAATTGTCAGATTCTTTTGCTGGGGCATGTATTTGATTTGCCAGATTTTAATGTCAATTTTTAATTCGCGGAAAAGATTGATAACCTAAACAACCATTTCCGTTAGTCTTCTTGCCGGAACGGTAAGCATGAATGCTCCAGTTTAATTCGATTTTTACCCAATCGCCTTTTTGCTGATTCCAGACAAAGGCTAAACCTTCCTGCGGATGCCAAACCAGATCTTTGAACTCCTCTCATTTATAACCCCTAAAATGCACACCAGTAGCTGTTGCCAAAAGAGCTCAAAATCTTTCCAGATTTTGACAAGAATGTTCAGACCCTCCTCAAATGTGACATTAACAAGTGAAAGCTTCTTTCGGCTCGCAGCTGTGGGTCATGAACTCTTAACTCTTCTCTTTGTGGGCAAAATTTGACAAAAAATATGGGGCCATTCGGTCATAAGAGCTTGCAGCTTCTAATACGGTAAAATTCACAATGTGTGGAGATATGTTGTTGACCTTCACAGGCAAACCCTCGTTCAAACTGCTTTTTAGTAGTTATTTTTCTAGGTGCAAAATTGCAGTATATTTTCAAAGCGAAGAGAAAGTCTTTTCTTTTCGAAGGAATGTGAATCTTCAAATCAAATAATCGTGTTGAGAGACTATTTACAATATGAGTTTGCAAATACTAATTATATTCTACAACTTTTCTTGCCATCAATGAAATGTTAGTTCATCCAAGAGAGAAACAGGTTACGTTTTGTTCATTTTCTCAAGGGCATTTGCCCGTTCGTTTTTCGGGATTTTCGTGTTTTCTATCTATCTAATGTCTATCGTTCTTTTACAGGTATAAGGAACTACCTCATTGACAACGACTTCGCCTGCCCATCATGCAAAGAGAAAACTTCCCCAGACAATCTGGTTGCTAACAAATCTTTGCGACAAGTAATTCAGCCATTTTCAGTTTGATATTGTAGCTTATTTAGAAAGTTAGCAAAAAAAATTTCCATGAATTTTTAGTGTCCCTAGTGAGTCCCAGAAGAATTATTTCCGCCTCTGCTGGATTTCGTATCATCAAACTATGAAACACCTCAGTGAAAATTTATGCCCAATATCTTTAAGACCGCGAAACTTAAAAATCCTAAAACAGTACTTTGCAGCAAAAAGTGGTTCGTTCCATGCAGACATTCAGGCTAGGAGACACAAACCGTTTGAAAGTTTCATGAAGTGCCTAAGAGCTTCACGATTGCATCTCATTTGCTACGCAACAGTTAGCTGAAGTGGCTGAATATTTCGAAATGCATTAATTATCCCATTATCTCCCTTTCTAATTACCATTGTGACACTCCGCAACTTGCCATATAAACTCCTAATCATTTACATTTATCTGTGTCAATTTCAATCGTTATTTGTTTTTCCAAGGCCGTTGAGAACTTCAAGAAATCAGAGCATCTGGCATCGTCTAGCGCATCGACAAGTCAGCCGGGAACAACTGTCAACAACGCAACTGCCGTTTTAAAAACAGAGAACGTTGCTCCACTTGTGGAAGCTAAACCAAAAATATCCATAACATTACTGAAAAAGTAAGTTGACGCAAAGATATACTCTAACCAATTGCTCCAGAAGCATTCTCCCCTTCAGAGAATCGCCAACACTCGAATATGAAACCTACCATACGATTTACTTATTTGTCCTCTGTGTCAATGATAACAGTGCTTTCATTACTCAAAGGGAACAAAATGACCGGTTGAAGAATCTTTTTCTGATGAGCTGCACTCTTCTAAGCAACATCATATATCTTGCCTTAGGTGAAGATGAATTTGCGTTTTCAGTGCCAAGCGCTTGGATCGCAGTGTAGTAGAGCTAACCTAATTGAGTCCGCGGCCCTAACCTAAAACTGTGACAAGTATCCAAAATTTTAACCAAGTAATTGAAATTTGATCAAAATCAATATCCGAAGGAGTTATTTTCCGAAATTACACCCCAAAATTTATGATTACTTGTGATTTTACCAAAAATGATATCCCAAAATCTATTCTCTTTTCGAAAAAAGAACCCCAAAAAATTGGCCATCCTGTACCAGCTCATATGGTAGTTACCCCCCCCCCGAGAGGGCTGTATAAGGACAAATTTTGCTGATTTCTCAGACAAGAGTACTTTTGGGACACGCTTTAGTGTTTGGAAAGAGTTGTTAAGACGAGACAAGAGCGCTAACTATTACGCCATGTACTTTGTAACTTTATTGCAAACAACTTCAGTAACTGCAAAGAGTTAGAAATTGAGGTTGACATATTTTATCTTCCAGGAAAGAACCAACACCAACCGAACAGAAATCTACCGAAAGCAAAGGAGAAGCAGCCACTTCAGGTATTTATTAAAAGCACTCTACATTGCCCAAGTATGCTGGGTGAGTGAAAACAAACCGCCTCCGTTTGAAAGGGTAAGATTGTCTTTACTCAACTCTGGCTCATTTCGAAAACGGTGAAAACAATGACGGACAGGCCTCCTGTTCACATGAAGCGACACATGTTTTGCCTGCAGCGTGACTCTAACTGGCACATTTTCAAAACGGCATCATGTGAACACTCGAAAATGATGAAAATAGAACAACAACAATAGAACGGGGCTAAACTATTGTTAATAATGTGTAGGCATGTTCTTGCGCAGAGTTTGTTACTGTCAAATTTTCTATCGTCTTCGAATTGTGCCGGTGTCGCTTGAATTCTAACTCAAATGTTGCTACCGTCGCATTTCCACCGCTTTCAAAATGTGCCGCCATCCTTTGAACATAGTCTGAGTGTCATCTCTGGGAGCGTAACAACAATCTTGGCAATTTCATCTTTGCAAAAAGATAAGCGTGCTAAAATTTGCTAATGTCATCGCTTTAAGGCAAAAATGTTACTTTAAGTTTTAATCTTGAGCATTCTCATTCAGTTAAGGCCGCTTTGTCCTCCGAATTCGAGGCACTGAAAATTACTTCGTATTTTGCTGGTGTATTTGGCCTTCTGAACAACTGGATGCCTTATGAAAAAGTAGAAACTTTACAACTTAAAATGCTTTTCCCTCTAAAATTAACTTCTATTTCAGATGATATCTTGAATTCAAGTGCTGGTCCTACCACGGAAGCACAACTATTTGAAGACATTGCCAAGGAAACAGAATTAAAAGCAGAGTCTGATGAGGCAGCAAAAGAGAAGAAAGTGGCTGAGGATGCTTCTGTGGCTCCTACCCAGCTCCCTGATGCAACCGTCGTGGTAAGTTACAGTTAGAGAATGTAATAATCATATCTGAATCTTATCATAACCTGAGGTAAGTGTGAGGGGATGTTCATCATTTTGTTGGAGAACCTTTGATGGAGAGTCATAATGTTGGCAGACCCTTGTAAACAGATCTTTAAGATGGACCTTAAAAAAAGTGCTGGGAAACTGGAGTGCACACACTTATTCATTATGACGTCAGTTCTTTTGAAATCGCTCATATGCCTCGATATGATGTGGAGCTAAATCCTAAAATACGTGCATTGCTCTCATCGACGCATGATAAAGTATTGAGCTTGTAGTTGCATCAAGATAGATATAGTGCTAGATATAGTGCAGAGTTCGTGAATTGATATTAATTGTGAGTAAGGTCTATTGGCGACGAATTTTGTGCATACACATGCCACTGCAATTTCTTCTTTGGATTGACAGATGGAGCTAACATTGTTTAGATTAACGCATGCGTCTGTCTTTATTAACTTAAAGTTAGCCCTACCCCTAGAGCCCTCAGTTTGTAGCTCTCAGTTTGAATAGAAAGTTACGGCTGCTCAGCTTTTTATTGTGCAAAATTTCGTTCGCTCGGAAAATTCTAATTAGTAGGAATCAGCCACAATGTAGGTTTAGACAGTGTTCCTTGAATTTGTCTATTGATATTGACAACTTACTCGCGAGTACCGAATAATCGTCCCCCCCCCCCGATTTTTAAGTTTTGAAAAATTTTCCTACCCCCTCGCTCTTATTCCAACCCCCCCTTTTATTAATTTTTGGAAAAATGAAATGATATTAGACATAATTTCTGTATAAACGCAAGAAAATGTCTCAAGAAGTGTATTCAACAGAACCAGAGTTCAAAAGTATATGTATCAGTAACATCACTGTTCACATAAATATATAACAGACACGTGTTTACCTCAGAAAAATGCTATTTTCTTTTCTCCAAGCACCCCCCCCCCGATTATTCCAACCCCCTATAATTGATATATCGAACCATTTCCAACCCCCCCCCCGATTATTCTCAACCCCCCGTTTATTTGGTACTCGAGAGTATTCTTTTGAAATTCCGTTCAGGCGCCTGTCACAACAAACGAGACAGCGGTCATACCTGGTAGTCTTCCACAGACACAACTACCGATTCCTGGACAAGGTGTCATGTCCAACGTTGTAGCATCAACAACGTTGACACAGCCTGTCATCCATTCAGCTGCAGCCTTGCAACTACAACAGCAAACACAAATCGTCGCCCAGCAAATACAGCTACAACAGCAGCAACTTCAGCTACAGCAGCTTCGACAGCAGCAGCAGCAACTTGGACTTCAACAAGCACGCTTGCAGCAAGCAGAGGCCTCGCAGTTACAACCTGGATTAGTCGTAGCAGCACAGCCGCAAATAGTGCCGCAACAAGTGCGACCATCTATGGCATCTATGGCAATGACATCATCAATCAACCCAGCTCTCACTGCGCAACAGGTAATAATTGAATAGCTTCATTCTATTGGAGCTAGAAGTGTTTTCCTCATGAACAGTACATGAAGACTATTTACCTGAGTCTCATGTTTCCTGTGTTATTGACCGGACAGACGTCACTTCGGCTAACAGAGATATCAATCAACAGTGCGAATAATGTTCTGTATTTATGTGTGATACGTTTTTGTCATCAGGTGTGTGCTGAATTGGATTCTTGCTGCATTTCGTTTCTGTAAGGCCCATGAGCATACGCAGGGTAGTCTTTTTCACTATTTGTTATGAGTCCCTGTGAAGTTGTGAAGGTGAAGTTGCGATTTTGATTGTCAAGCGCTGGGAGTAGCTAAGCGCTAATCGAGTCCGCAACCCCTTGTCATGACGCTCAAGTGGTGGGGCCGTACCGAGTATCGAACCTACTCCGTCTGGCTGTTCTGGCTGCAATGTCAGAGGATTAAATCACTGCACTCCAACACCTTGAGCAAGGTTTTCTATGGAGATATAAAAGGATTTCGTGTGTACTTGTATTGTAATACTCTCGTACAGCAGAACGACTTGGGTTCTTTTTGTCAGACTCGAGGCGAAAGATGCTTCTTTTTCTCTCTTCAAACACAACTCAACCTCAACTTTTTTTACTTGCAACGTTCAACTAACGTTTTTTGGCACGAGGCGGCCTCTTTTCAAAAACTCAAAACGAGGTTTATACAAAATGGCGGCTACCATATTTCAGTCTCTTACAGTATGCTCAAAGTTTGAATTCGTTGAAATTCACTGAATCCACTTTCTCCGAAGAACAATTTTCCGATGAAGCGAAAGCGAAACGCCCTATGAGCATTTTATATTTTCGACATTCTTGATTGTATTAATACAATTAAAGGTGATCTGAAGCGAACATTTTTATTGATCAAATAGATAGCACTTTTGAATGATAAGGAATGTCGTTTACCACTTTGTGATACCTTGCTTCATTTTCGAATTATACACTATTTTGTATGATTGGCTGATGACGTCATTTTGTTTGCAAAAAGTGATGAAAATGTACGAGGCGGGCTATGTTTCCTAAAGGAAATTGACTACAAGAACATTTCTTAAATTGGCATGCCTTTCTAAACATCATTTCTAAATATCAGTCCATGAAACAATTTCTATTACATTTATTCAGCTCAACTTACATGTCTCCGACAACTGTATTCTTTCAAAGCTTAGATACAGCTATATTCCAGTACATCATCCTAGCAATTTGCAAACAAAATGACGTCATCGACTGAAACTTGTTATCAGTGGATAACTTGAAAACGAAAAGAGATATCAAAGAAATTCAAACAGGAGTCCATATCATTCGACAGTGCCATTAATTTGAATCAATAAAAATTTTCGCTTCAGATCACCTTTAATAGAAAGGAGCTTATGATTTATCGAATATGGCTCTGTTTGTTTTTAGGTTATTGTATCGGGTCCTCAAGTGGTTGATCCAGCTTTGCAAGTAGCTGCAGCGCCAGTTGTTCAGCAGAGGCTAATCACGGGAGGTAGGTTAATTCAAGCCATGTTTGCTACCCAGGATAAAGGCTCATGGGTAGCTTGCATGCATTGCATTTTGATCGTTTACTCATGGTGGATTCCATCCAGTTCAATTGCAGTATTTAACACATGTGACGAGAACTATGGCCGCATCACGAGCTGCAGCAATGTGCTGCCGACTTGAGCGACATCAGAATATTATTTGATGCAGCTTGGAATTTGGCCACTTGCACAAACTGGGCTGAAATGCATGACGGTTGGTTCGATCCCAGGCAGGGGCACATTTGCATTGTTCAATTGCGGTAGTCCACTTGTGATAAATATATTTCACCATGTCGATTTTATGCTGAATGAAGAAACATTCTTAATTCTTACATTTTTGAGCCTTCTGCGCTAAAGGCTTAAATGCAACTTGGAGCTACTACGAGAGGACGTATGTAGCCCTTTGGCACGTTTCATGAAGGTCTTCAACTTCCTTTCAAAGTGCACATCTTAGAGAAGGTTCTACTTTTTTATACATTCCCTGATGATATGATAGAAAAAAACATTCCCAGGCATTTTGTTTGGCTTTTAAGAAGATGACATGAACGGCGTAGCCAAAACGATCGGCGTATTTCCCACGATGCAATGCACACCGTTTTGCCCCGAACATTGTTGGGAGTAACCTGGTCGAAGGTTTATGGATAACGAGTAACTGATCTTACGATTTGTCTTTCAGGAATTGTGACACCATTGAACCCTGTGGCTAACGTCGCTCCAGTCGTTGTGAGACATGTTCAACCAGCTGTCGGGTTAGTGTTTGATGCTTTTCTTCGTTATTTCAAGTCTGCCACAGCTACCACAAATCTGCAAGTAACTCATCTATAGACGGTATTTTCTTGCAGAATAGGATTCGAAGCCATCTGTTATTGGTATAGGAGTCTCCGCTCAGATAGATTAATCTATTTGGAATGAAACACAGAAATGACTACAATCGTGGACAAAGCCCGTTGGGACAAATGATTTTATCGTCGAAAGAAGTCTTTCCTGTATGTAAGCTACTATGTTCCATTCCTAAGCCCCGTCCTCCCCCATTGCAATGTTGGTTGCTTGAAGAAGACATACTCGTTAACTCATCTATGACATCTTCATCAGCATTCAACATTGCAGTGGGGGGGGGGGGTCTCAGTTCGAAATTTCCTCCAAAAAACGAAGAAGTTTCATCTGTTCAAGCGGACTCTTCGGGATAAATATATGTATATAAATACTGTTGTGTACATTTGAAACTGTTATTATTCGATTCTCATGGAAATAAGATTCCATTATTCGATCCAGGGGACCTTTATGGAAGTAAGGTCAGCTTGACCCGTTAATGCTATCCCTACCATTGTAATTAGATTGTTTTCCTTTTACGTTTTGAACCTAACAGTTCACTGTATTGTATTGTATCTGTATTTTGATCTTTACTGTGATAGCTTTATAAATATTTTTATATAGCGAAGTGAAACATACATACAAATATGTATGCTGTGGGCCAGTTTTTAGCAGTTTCGTTATAAACGAATTCTCTTCAAGTCGAATTTATATAGATCAACACGTTTCAGGCTAATTCCCCTATAGATCTTGACACTGCCAGTTTTTTCCCTTGAGCTTTGAGTGCGAGAATTTATTCAATAGCTTTTTACTTTCTTTCCTAAATTGTAATTAAATGTTTTTATTGAAGGGCCCCTTGAAAATCAATTTGTTGAAGGGCAACTCTCCTTAAATGTATAAAATGAAGTGAAATGAAAAATGAGGACCCCACCTCTCCAAATTCATTGCCATGAATGCTAAAAAAGAGTTTCCTTTGCTAATTGTAAAACTTAATGTTCTCTATGTAAGCTGGTAGGACAGTGCTTTTTCTCCCATACAATAGTACTGAATCTGAAATAAAAAATGATTTTCTTTTGCATTTTTAGGTTATCGATGTCAACTGCATTCGCACCGGACTCGGTCCACTCAGTTGTTCCTGCAAGGCTACCGTCACGTCTGTTAAGAACCGGAGCTGGACGAGATGCAGGATCGTTTAGTTTGATCGATCCCTTGTTTGACTTGGCATCTAAAGATTCTACAGCATTGCCTATGTCTGAAGAAGAATTTTACAGAGCTAAAATCAAATTGAAAGACTCGTAAGTTATTTGCGCATGCAATTATCAATCAAACTTCTGATCCTCATCAATGTTTGCCTGTTAACTAGACCCAATTGCAAAGAAAAAGTGGTCCGTTGGATATTGGCTCAAATCGTGTTCAGAGCTGCTTTGTCAATCTGGATGTTTCCCAGGTTTTGGGGAAAATGTATGCATATTATTTTATCACAGTTTGAAATGTTATCATGAAGACAAAATGGCAACTAGTTAAAGGGTCTGTTTCATCCAGCATACCTTGCACGTGTCGTATCTTAGTTTGCCTCGGTTTTCGAATTTTGAGACGTCTCAAGGAGTATTTATTGCACATGACACTATCTAACTTTTAGGACCACAGTGTCCTTCTCTTTATCAAAGTTTGCTTCATGTGATGTACAGAAAGAGTTTAAATTCTAGATGATATGCTTTGAAAAAGTTTGCAGGCACATTTTTGTGGAAATTTTGCGCTCGCAGGTGCATAAATGGGGAGGTCTGCGCAATAGTGACAGAAGCTCTAACGCCGCTTGATCGAATCTTGCGTATTGAAATGTGCAAAAATATCGCTCGATCCAGGCTGTTTTGTAGAATCCCTAAAAATGTCTGTTGTTTCTCACAATTTTAATTCTCAGCAGCCACTCAAAGCAGACATTTCCTCTCTAAAACTATAGTTTCAAAGTATAGTAAATACCGCATATGAGAACATACTTTTATGAGAGCATGGCTGACTTTGGTTCTTACTCCAAAGGCACTAAGACTGATTTCAAGGTATAGAAGTTGTTATTTGAAGGGTGCCTTGTGTAGGCCCTTTTAGAGTCTCACAAAAAATGTTCAGCAATTTTATTTGTTTTAGAAGGCTTCTTATAGACCTAATAACTGATTGGGGAGGATAATCAAAATTTAACAGCCAGCTGGGACCAAAATGAACTTAACAACAACATTCAAAAATCAACTTTGCTACCCCTGCAATAAGAACCTATGTTTCATCAAACTGAAGCAGGTTCTTCATTACAAGGTCCATGATTTAGGAAAAACAGCCTCTAGGTTCTTATTTTGGTAGGTTCCTATATGCGGGGATTTACTCAAACTTCAGACTAAAAAAGCTTATCTCTCATTCAAAACCAGCCTTTTTTTTGAATGATCCATTTACCATTGCCAAAATGACTCACTGATTTCGAAGAAGATGTTGGCAAAGTTGTCGGGTAGTGGGAGACTTGTCTCGTATTATTCTAGTTGATTTTGTCGGATTTGACTTGTTTGATGAGAAATATTTCTCCATCATTATTTAAAGCAGCATTGTGCCATCAAGCTCCAGTCTCGTTTGTGTAAAACTTTGATTTTTCTGAGAGGCTACATTTAGATCCCCATTGCTGATTTTCTTGTCCTTTTTCAGTGGTGGCAAACCGCACTCAAGAAGCAGATCTCGCTCAAAGGAACGCTCAAGAACAGAGCGATACACAGCCAAAGATTTCAGATCTCGACGAAGAGACAGGAGTCGCTCGTACGAACGCAAAGACAGACATGATCGGCATGATTCGAAAGATCGGTTCAAAGAAAATGATCGACATATGTCACGTGATCGTCATGATTCGCGTGATCGCCATAGTTCAAAAGAACGCCATAATGCTCGGAAAAGGACCGATAAATCTAGTCGCCGAGAAAAATATCAGGACTCCAAAAGATCACCGAGACCAGAGGAAGTTTTGCAACGAAAACGAAAAGACAAATTGAACGAACTTGTGAAAGGATACGATAGTTTAGACGAATTAGAACGAGAATTAGTCGATGATCACAAGAGCAAAAAGCGACGACTCCATGCTTCGCCTTCTAGCTCAAGAACTCGTAAACCATCGCCTATAAATTCGCTGAGAATAGACCCTAAAAGAACGGCGAGTCGTAATACTTCCACTGGTAGTTGGAGTCGCTCACCGACGCCTGTTGCGAGGGACATTCCCCCAGTGAAGAAACGAGAGACCACGAGTTTCAGCGGTGATGAATTCGAGACCATTAAACTTGAAGATTCGGATGGTAAGACGAAAAGGCATCGTTCTCGTAGTTCCAAGAAATCACATGATGATGATGCCAAAAACGGAATTAAAATTGAAAGGGAAATTAGAAAAAGGAAATCAGATGAAGGTGAAATTGGAAGAGGGTTAAAGATCAAGAAAAGCAGGAAAGGAGATGTATTGCTGGATGACAGAATGGATAATGTAATAACAACTGAGACTGACTTTAGCGATGAAAAACAGATAAAAGAGGAATTTAAGAAAAGAGAAAGCAGAAAGGAAAGCAAAGAGAAAAGTAAGGCTAAAAAGGCAAGAAAAGAAAAGGGAAAGAAACATAAACAAAAATCAAGCACAGAGAAATCGAGCCAAGAAAGTACTGAACTGACTGATTTAACGGATGATTCTGAAGGCTGGGATGTCATTTTGAGCAAGAAGAATAAAAAGATTATTGCTAAAGAATTAGAGAAGAAAGCACGAAAAGAGAAAAAGTCCAAATCAAAGGGAGTTAAAAAGACGAAAGAAAGAGTAAAGGCATCTGTTGTAGAAATCAAAACGACAAAACCGATTGTTGATTTTTCGTCAAGTCAGACTGAAAGTGAATTTGAAATAAGAGCTAGAGGATCTGCCATTGAGGGACAGGAAGTAGCTGAAGAACATGTACCAATCTGGGCAGCTTCTACTGTCCAGGAAAGCTTTGAAAGCCCTGACGTACAACGGAGCCCCGTGTGTAAAGAACAGATTGGAGAATCCGAAGTTGAAATGACAGATAATCGTATATCGGAGGCTGCAACTTTATCTGCAGTTCCCGTTGAAAAAAATAAACCACACGATGTGGAATGTGCAAATAAGGAAGGAATCGTTGCGAGCTTAGATGTTCAACTACAGAGTGATCAGGGCGATGAAGCTTTGCAGACAGAGGTGAAAGCAGTTGTCGATGAATCTGCCTCAACGGCTGTGAAGGCGAATGCAGAGTTGGTTGTTTCAGTGTCGAATATTGAAGTTTCAAATCTTCCCAGAACCTCAGACGCAATTATTGATACGCAAGTGTCTGCTCAAGCTGCAGCCATTTCTGACCAAAAGCAAACGGGAGAGGTAAAAGTTACAGAGGAACCTTCAGACGCAAGTAAAGATATTGCTGATCAGGGTTGCCCTAATAAGGGTGAAAGCAGTGAATCCGAGCAGCTTGCTTCTTTATTTGCATCTATTGATGAAGTTCTGAATGAGCCTAAAGCAGGAAGCCCCGAAGGAGAGAGTCATGTTGCAACAGCCAATGTGACATCTGAAGTAGTGTCTGTACAAGAATCTCCAAAGCTGACAATGGATCCGGGGGTTGAATTAGTGGTGACTGAGGAGCAGGATAAAGTTGCGTCCGAAGAGGAACGTGATGATGTTGTCATGACATCAGAGAAAGTACAAGGTGATAATGGAAATTTAACAGAGGTTGAGATGAAAGATTTTGTCGTGACGTGCGTTTTAGAAGAAACAATGAACATTGTTGATGCTAGGGTGAGCGTAGCTGAATTGCAACATGTGGAAAATAAGGACCTTAATACCGAAGATGTGACTATGAGTACTGAAATCGATACCGAAAATGCGCCTGTGAATACCGAAATTGTTCCTAATAAGGAGAAAGATTCTGATGAAGGGACGTCAACTGGAGTGACTGAAAACGAATCTGAGAGCGTCGCTCAGAACGAGACAGAAGCTGCTGTCGACATACCTTCAGAGAAGCAAAACATTATTGATTCTAGCGAGAAGTTGAAAGTGAATTTTACAGAGCAAGATACTGGCGCTGCAACAGAGCAGGTTTCTTCAACGGCGACTCTGTCTGTTGATGCGAAGGAAAAGAGTAAGGAGACCGCACTTGGTTGGCGTGAAGAGAAAGGATATAGCTCTGAATCTTCAACAAATGCAGAAGCTGCGGAGGCTGAAACGAACAGTAGTGAGGAGGGTGAAGAGGCTGAAGAAGGGGAAATCGATGCCCAGCATAGTGAAGATGAGGAAGCAGACTCAAGTGAAGATGAGGATGTGTCAGTGGAGGAAGATGCGGCCGAAGAAGAGATGGAGGCAGCAGGGAGAGCCTCCTCTGCAGAAGGAGAGGATAGTAACGAGGAAGGGACTGGCGAGGAAGAAGGCGAAGAGGTAGATGGATCAGACAGCGAGGTGGCTGCCTCAGATGCAGATGACGCTACTGATGAAAGTGACGAGGAAGGGCGGGAGGTATCTGAAGCAGAGCAGGAATCTGAAGTCGAGGAGCACGTTTCTGCAGAAAAGACGGAGATAGGAAACAAGGCGGTAGCTGTTAGTCTTGTAAACGGGAATGATTATTCAACCGATAAGTCAGGTTTAGAATCGGACAGTGAATCAGAAAGAAAACGAGCAAAGAAAAAGAAGAAGCGAAAAGAGAAACATAGGCGAGAAAAGGAGAGAAAAAGGCGCAAGAAAAAGAAAAAGCATTCTGATGAACTGACTGATGATGAGTTTGATGAGGTAGAAAGTGATGATGAAAAGGAGAGACAAAGACGGAAAAGAAAACGGGCTGAAAAGAAAGCGAAAAAACAAAAGCGTAAACATAAAAAACATAAACATAATAAAAAACATCGAAAATCGAAAAAACATGGTGATGATAGTGATGATGAATTTCTTGATGATGACGTAATTGAACCTGGAACTGAACACAAGAAGAAACGTAAAAAGTCGAAATCTACTGAACATGAATTAGGAGGGGAAGTAAGTGCCAAACATTCCAAGGCTTCTAGATCGAAAACATCATCTTCGAAAAGTCGTAACGTCGAAAATAATGCAAATAATGATGGTGGAATTTTAGTTGTTAATGCAAATGATTCGAGATTGCAACATAGTCGTAAACATGAATCAAGGACAGTTTTCGTAGAAAGAGACTTGCGTGATGATATTCGACGGATCGAAGCAAGAAAGAAGATCAAAGTGTCAAGAACAGTGAGAACGTAACGAATAATTTGAAAATATATGTTTATTACAAAAATATATCGCTTTTGTAGGTACTTCGTATGCAGCTTCGTAAATTCGTTTTCAACTCGGGCTTTGTGGTATCGGAAATCAAATTTCGTTGTTTTGAGAACAGTCTCGGGGTTTTCTGGGTCGATTTGTTCAATCATAACAAATATATAGGTACCTTACTTTGGTACGTCCAGTTCAACTTTAAGCGGGCTGTTTTGAAGGCGCTTCAGAAGAACCAAACTGATTTATTCTTAGTTAACATTAGGACGAAGCGACATATAAACAGACTGGAAAGCATATCTTTTCCCTAATTTAAAAATTTTTTTAAGAACGTGTTCAGAAACCAAGCTAGTAGCTTGTTCCTTTCATGGTCCTTTCTTAGTGAGAATATGTCCAAGTGTAACTAGGATGTCTTCACAAAGTTAATTCAAGATCTCCACTGAGCTGCCTTTGAGAGGTTTTATCAACCCAAAGCGTACGAGTAGACCCGCTACCCTAGTGTCTCGTTACAGAAGTTAGACCTGACCCTTGCAAATATGGCTACGAATTTTTCACATTCTTGAGAACAAGACTGCACTTATAAAGTACTCGTTCTGGCTTGTTTTCCCATGGGTATTATGTATGCCTTGTTTCTCTAATGCCTCTTGAAAGCATAAATATATCCTAGCTTTGGATCTTTGCTTTCGCTGATTTCCTATCAAACACTTGTGCTCAAATAACGGACGATCTTTCTTCAAAATATCGGTAATGTGTTGTGTTATCTATGTAAATTTTTGTACATTCGACAAAATTGGATCGTTAAAAATTGGAATAAAAAGTTTTTTTTCTAGATTTTTGTTTTTGATGGTGTTTTACTTCAATTCTTATGGATACAGTTTACTTATGCTTAGACCACGTTTACACTGTAATGATATGATACCGTTTTTATCCGTTACAGAGTTGTAACAGTTCAGGAGCGCTAAAAACTACTCAAGAGCGAAATGTCTGGAAGCGACAAAAACGTTACAGATAAGCAGTAATAACAGTGAAAACGCGGGATGCTGAACCGTTACAATTTTGTTATGGAATGTAGTACCGGTACATACAGAGTGGAGTGGACGTGGTCTTCGTGAACGGCTCCGCCCGTCATGCCACAAGAAAGGTCGGTTTGGTTTGGTTGACAAGAAAGTTTGACCTAATGCCTAAACTCAGCTGTTGCTATATAGATATATATTTGCCTCTTTGGCCAAATTTGATTTTCTGCAAAGGATGCTAACGCTATGTGACAATGGCTCTCTATCGCGCTCTATCGCGAAGTTCTGGTGCAAAATCCATTCGTATAGCAAGCCAGTTTACTTAAAATACTGATTTCTAGCTGCGAAATTGTTACAGCCATTGAATATTTAGTTCGGAAAATGAATGTCTGTTTTGAAATTATGACAAGAACTTTTTTGGAAAAGTTGCTGCTTTGGGAAAATACGAAATTCTTTACATATTTTTACTTCAGCTTTACATGTTTTCGGTATCATATCACTCGGAAGGTACTTGAGGCACTTGAGTTATACCTAAACATTGGAAAAGCTTCAATAACCTTGTTTTGAAATGTTCACAAGGGAAAGGTTTTTATGAAACATGAAGATTTTTATGGGACCTTTAAGAATCTCGTAAGAAACCCAGTGTACTGAATTGTGTTAATGTTAAGAAACGGTCAGTACTGGCCCAAATTCTTAGTCAAAAAAATTGATGGTGTGAAAGCAAAGCGATTTATTTGTTTTTCGTAAGAAAGATGACATTTTGTATCTGATCGTTCTGAGGAAGGTAAAAAAAACAAGAGATTTTGAATGATGTCATGTTTAGAAAGTTGCTCATCGCGTGTTCGCGTGACAAAATGTATTTGGTTTTCGCGGGAAATTACATAAGTTCAGAACACGGACTGAGGAGAGGAGGAAGACGTTGGAAAAAGGTCAACAGAAACGGCCGAGATCTCTTAAATATCATCCCAGAGACATCCTGACCACTACCTGAAGAAACCTTAACGTCTGAGATCTATTCGCGGAAGAAATCAATCAAAGTCAAGCATTGCTTCCTTGCTTTTACGACGATTAGTCTTCTGGCAATTTAGGCCCAACAAGGTTTTCAAGATGGCTGACAACAAAACAACCGGCAAACGCAAAGCGCAATCCAAAGCAAGTGATGATTCCACCAAGAAGAAGCCTAAAACAGACATTGAAGATAAAGGAGAAAGCTCCAAGGGTGCAACTACTGATCTTAAAGCCTTTTATGCTGCACAAAGACAAAAGGCTGTGCCAGCAGGAGGGAAGGAATTTAAATTCAATAAGAAGAGGGTCAGGATCATTTCGAAGACGAAGGAGCTCCCTGAGGACTGTGAAGGCGTTTTGTATTGGATGTTCAGGGACCAAAGAGTTGAAGGTTCATATTTTTGGATTGATGCATTGCAAGTACAAATGTAATGTCAGTCAAATCTAGCCAAAGCTCCTGCATGACCTGCAGTATTCTCTGCAGGTCATGCATAGAATACTGCATTACCTGCAGTATGTGCCAGCATGTGGGCCTCAGAATTGCGTAAGATTTGGCACCAGAATTACGAAATGAAGTTGTTTGTTGTCTAAAAAATAGACTGTACTCAGTATTTAGTGAAAATTTGTAGCCAGATTGTGGAAATTTACAAGATGATCATAATAAGTTTTGATGTTTTGCTTTGCCCCATGCCAGACTTAGAAGTTTGCATAATGTGTGCAATATTTGGAACATGCAGGACTTTAGCCCAATCTTCACTCCGCAGAAAAATGTTGAGGGGGGAAATTGCCAGCAATTTTGTCAGCTAAATGAACTGTCATCCCAGAAAAATGTTGAGCCGCAAATAGTAAGGAATATGTTCCACTTTTGCTGCTAGACATTTTCTACCTAGTGGAGATCCAGCTTTACGCAGTATCTGGACCAACCATTGACAAGGTTGACAATGATAAGAATAGCTCACTTAAGGTTCTATGGCTCTTTTGTGTTCATTTTGATTTTTTATGACCCTCTCTTGAAATTTAAAGGTTCTGGTGGCCTCTATAAATATTTTTCAGCCCCTTCCCATCATTAATAATAACTTGCCCATAAAAAATCCTGTCAACATGACAATGGTTCATTATCATTCCATTCTAGACAACTGGGCCTTGCTCTGGGCACAAAGAATGGCAATAAAGCAAGAGGTCCCACTCTATGTAATATTTTGTCTGCCATCCTCATATCTTGATGCAACAATAAGACAGTACAATTTTATGATAGAAGGGTTAAAAAGTGTTGAAGAAGTAAGTCCTCTTTCAATTTCATTGAAATTTCTCTTAGAAAGTCAAGTATCCACCTTTTGAATCATAAAGTGGATTAAATGCATTTTCCATACATTACTAGTTAATTCAACCATGACTACAAAGAATCCCACATATTTACAGATACAAAGGTGTCACCTAGGATGGACATGTCCACACTAATTGATTGCTTTGTCACATGTTTTTGATAGAGCAGAAAAGTAGTTTTAAAAGTGAGAAATTATTTTTTATTTTCTAGGAGCTAAGAAAGTTGGATATCCCATTCAATGTTTTACAAGGAGAAGCACCTGCTGTTTTGCCAGATTTTGTCAAGAGCAAGAAGATAGGCTCAGTTGTTGCTGACTTCCTGCCTCTGCGGAAACCAATCCAATGGCTCAATGATGTTGCAGAGAAGTTGCCAAAAGATGTTGCTCTTTGCCAGGTAAATTTTTGCTTTATTTGGAAGTTTTTACCTTTTATGATGCTTGAACCCCAATTTGAAAATTGATCCTTTCAAAATTTGACCACAAAGCCATCGTAAACCAGTTTGACCATATTTACCCAGGGCCAACCTCTGATCTATTCAAACTTGTTCAAAACATGCTAATTTCATTGCTAAAATATGGTCAAACGTGGTCATGAAGTACTTAAAATTTGTTCATATTTAACCATTATTGATGACATTTTTGAAATGTAATTATGTCTGTCCATGTTGGATCATGTCAAAGCAAAATTATCAAGCCTCGTTGACCATTAAAGCAAGATTGTTCAAAAAGTTTGACCATGTTTTGGTAATGGGTCAAATTTTTGATAAATCTTGTCTTTGTCAAAACATGTTGATTGTAAAGACATGGTCAAAAATAGTTGTTTGACCATGATCAAACATACATATTTAATAGATGTTTGATCATGTTTTAAATGATTGTGTTTTGCAACCACATAACTTTACCAATAATAACCAGGATAAACTGTTTAGAGCACAGAATTGTTAAGGTCCTTTCTTGGACAGAAGCCTGGAAAGTAAAATTTTTAATTGACTTCCTAATTTATGACTTTGTTCTTCTCTTTCCAATCTTGTGTGATGAAAATTTCCACCACTGATGGAAATTCAAAGATCTGTGGTGAAAGATTTACCTCCTTCTTTACGGAACCATTGCTATAATCTTTTCAGGTTGACGCTCACAATGTCGTGCCCTGTTGGGAAGCATCAAATAAACTAGAATATGCGGCAAGAACCATAAGACCAAAAATCACGAAGAAGCTGACTAATTACCTCACTGAGTTTCCACCTATGAAGAAACATCCCTTCAAACCTTCCAAACCAATGGAGGTAAATTATTGAAACTTCTATTTTGTCTGTAGGCACCTAAGAGTCAATGAGGGCTAGCCTTGTCTTTGGGACCTATGAAGTGTATACAGATAATGGTTAGTTTCATCACCATCATCATCATTTTATCTTCATGATAAATCTGTATTGGCACCTTTGCAGTATTGTTGGAGGGTTACCAAAGCACAGTAATCAATCATAGGCCTTATCTACTAGTTAAAAACAGCTGATAGTTTTTCAGTGGAATGCTGAGTTAGATGTGAAATTTTATTTCAATTATAGAATTATCATTCCAGTATTAAAGCATAGATGTTTTACTGTAAGGCTGCTTTAAGCAAGCTGTAGAAATATTTAAAACATCTTTTGTGCTATATTTTCCATTGAATTTGCCCTATTGCTTATAGAAGATATTAAATTGTTTTTTTTAAAGTCCATGGGAAAATCAAACTTGCACATTTGGCAAATGGCAAAAATTTTCTTCTGAGTCTTCCATTCCTTTGATGCTTTATCCAATACTTGGATGTTTCAGATAGCTGAAAAAATTTTGAGTGTCATGCTTTTGTTTAAATCCCCTCAGTTAGGTACCATCCACATTGATCGCTTTACTTTCCAGCACTGTTAAATCTCTCAGATAGCAGCAATTTATGGCAAAACACTCGATAAAACAGGTTTATTACTGGCGAGTGGAAACATAGTTTCTAAATTGTAGGTAGTAACACCGCAACACGACGAAGAACAACAGCAAAGAATGAGTCGATTTAACGCGTATTTATTTGATTATATATGTTTTGCAATATTTCGTCCTGCCATGCAGGACTTCTTCAGGGCTGTTATGGGATAGTTACATTGAAGATTAGAATATGTACAGCGATTTGAATAGGAGAGGCTACATGTGATTGGTTAGATATGATGGCCACGCAGAGGCTATGTAGGTAGGTTATGAGGATTACGTTATGTGGTAATAATAATGATAATGTAGTTGGCGATGATAATGATGAGAATGATGATGGTGATAATGATGATGATATGGTAGTATAATGTGAAGTGATGACAACGATAATGATGATGGTGGTGCTGTAGAGTAAGATGGGAAGGTTAGGAAAGTGTGCCAGTAGATTCGGTTAGTGTGGAATTATTTATGTTAGCGGTCTGTGGTTCTGTTAAGTCCGTTAGGTGACAGAGTGTTGGCCAAGCCAATGAAGTATGCTTCCTTGGCTCGTCTAACACTCTCTCTGGTGTCATGTATCTGGAGTAGCGGTAGTAGTTGCAAGTCTTGTACTGAGTGTCCGGGTCTACAGAAGTGTTCTGCAACCCCGGATGTGTCGGAACGTCTGTTTATAATGTCTCGTCGATGTTCGTTGAGTCTGTCTCTAATACGTCGTCCCGTTTGTCCTATGTATTGGCAGTCGGTCTTTTTGTTGCGTAGGCATCGTTTGCATTGCAGTAAGTATATGAGGTTGGTGGAGTTGCAGTCAAGGCTTTGTCGTATGTCAAAGGTTTTGTTGGTGTTATAAAATGTGACTGTGCGTGTTCCGTCTTGTATGTGTTGGCATGTATGGCAGTTACGGCATGATGGACATTTGGATATACCTCTGCGAGTGGTGGTGGCGTCATTTTTTATTTTGGCGCGCACCAGGTATTCCCTGAGGTTTCTTGGTCTACGGTTGCTAAGTATCGGTGGGTCTGGGAAGACTTCTTCTTTTTCGATTTATAGTTTCTAACACTTGCATTTCAAAAACATGAAGTATATACCCAATATTTCAAATTCTTAGACATTCAGAAAATGGATTTTTTCAGTTAATTCATGTCCACTCCTCACTGATCAGCTGAATTTGCTTCCTAAATACCTGATTTCAAAATTTGCGATATCCTGCATACATAGATTGCAATTAAAGTTTACTTTCAATAGAAACAGCCAATCAATTCAGACCATTCCTAAGACCAGCTTAGGAATCTTTACCTTTTTATTTTCTTTATAGCCAGTTGACTGGAAAGCTGTTGAAAGTTTTATTGAAGTGGACAGAACAGTATCATTAGCTGACTGGGCAAGACCAGGGACCATAAATGGTCTAGAGATGCTGGAGACATTTGTGAAGAAAAGGCTGAAGAATTTTCATTCAGATCGGAATGATCCCACTAAGAATGCTCTCAGTAATTTGTCACCTTGGTTTCATTCAGGTAGAAGTTTTTGAAATGTTTGTTTTCAATAACAAAAGTACAGTATTGTACGTTGAAAGAAAAATAGTTGACGGCAAAATTTTTGCATTCACTTAGAATCTCTTTCCAAGTTGCCTGTTCTGAAAGAGGTGTTTTAATGTTTCTTTTGCCTCGTAGTTTTGCTTTACATCTGATCAAAATGCACCTGTTTTGAACAATTGAGCACCGTTTTTCAACAAAGACATCCCTGTTTTTGAAATGATTTTCCAAGCGGCGTAGTATATCACTCTATAAAAATCCCGTACACCTTTGGTAAAAATCCTGTTGTTTTCAAAAATCTCTTAGGGTACCTGAGAAGAGTGATACACCCCTCAATTATTTCGACAAATTTTCCTTTCCTGTATTCCCTGCTTATCTGGTAGAAGTTTCGATCGATTTTAGCTATCTTCAGGGCATCTATTTTGGTAAGTCGCTAATAATTTGGAAATTAACCTGCTAGAAATCGAGCAAAATGGGAAAATTCTTCAGTATAATCCCAAATTATGCTTATCAAGATGTTGCTGATTTTTCGTCTTGTTGCTTACCGTGTAGGAGAACTTCCATCTTTCTCATTACTTTAGTTCATGTACCGGATTTTTCAGCACACTGTTAATCATCCAGTTTATTTGTTGATGCATCTTTTTGTCTTTATTTACAGGTCAAATAAGCACCCAACGAGCTGCCTTACGTGTACGAGAATTCCGTAATAAGTACAGTGACTCTGTTGCTGGCTTTCTTGAGGAAATGATCATCCGGAGAGAACTTGCTGATAACTTTTGTTTTTACAAGCTGGACGAATATGATTCAATTGAAGGTGGCTATGAATGGGCACAGAAGACGTTAGATGATCATCGAAATGACAAAAGAGAAAAGGTGTATACCAGAGAGCAATTGGAGCATTCAAAGACCCATGATCAATTGTGGAATGCTTCTCAGGTTCGTTTTTAATTCACCTTAACGTTTGCTGTGTTGCCCCGAGAGGGAGGGACGGCACACTGTATATTTTGGGTGCTGGGGACGTGGCTTCGATTTTCACGATTTTGGTATTAGGACGGTATCAGTTTTTACGAATTTGGCACAAGGAATAGTGTTGACTTTCACAATTTTAGTATAAAGAGCAGTATCCATTTTTTTGTTTTTATAATAGGAACAAATATTTAGACTATTTTGAAAATTAGATGTACGGTCAGGTTTACTTTTCGAGCAATTAGGTCAGGTATACATTCTCGAAAAATTGGTGCAAGAAACAGGTATATTTTAATGTTTGGGTGAAAGTTCCCCAACCAAATTGGATCAATTGCCTATGTGTGTGTGTCACATGATGTCCTAGACAAAAGAATGGAAGTTCTGGCATTTATTTTTCAACAGCGACAACTAGTTGTAGAAGGCAAAATGCACGGATTTCTTCGCATGTATTGGGCAAAGAAAATTCTAGAATGGACACCATCTCCTGAAGAGGGTTTAGCAACATCGATCTACTTGAATGACAAATATTCACTTGATGGACTGGATCCAAATGGATATACCGGTAAGAAGTCTTCCGATTTTATGTTGATTTGTCTATCTACGCGCTGTAGTTTTTCATGAGATTATTACTTCCGGCGACCGTTTTTGGAACAATGAGTGAACTCGCCACTCAGCTCCTCCATTACTCTGACTTTGCTCGGCAGCGCAACTTTCTGGAGAGAAGAAAAGTCACTTATACTGTACACATAGACTTGTGTAGATTCACATAGGAATTAGATAGCTCCCTAGTGGCTGGCAATTTATGTTTGTCTATCCTTTTCTTTCATACACGTATTTTCTTTATTAGAAACTAAGAATTTTGGCCAGTATTGAATGTTTCCTAAAATAATCAGATTTTCAGTGCTCTAAGTTTTTTACGAATTTCTTAAAGGGAGTGTGTAAAGGTAAATAGGCTTCTCTATAAATAGGGCAAAGAAAATGCGCAAACACAGCATTTTTTCTTTAGCTATCGATTATTAACAACACGTGTCGGCCAACTATTTCAATGGGCAATTTTAGATCTTTCAGCTCTGTGCAAATGCAGGCTTGTAGCCTTGCACAAACCCTTTAAAGGTTCTATGAAGAAAGGCAAGTAAAGTATTGCCTGATAACTAATTTGATAGTTAGCTTTTAAGCCGCACATTCAGTGGGACTAACTATGTTCGTGGGCTCGTGGCAAGTAGATATTGCTCGAAATGTATACAATGGCAGAGTTGGAATTCTGAGCCTTTTTCTAGACGGAGGGAGCCAGAAAGTCAAATTTTTCAATCCTGAATCTCTTCAAGGCGAAGTTTCAGTAAATGATTATTTTATTGTTAGAAGGATTTTTGCTGTGCGGTACGGAACTTGAAATTGCGTCGAGCGACGGAAACATTTGTTAGTAAGGTTCGTTTAGCACAGATTCGATCGTCAGATCAGATCTACACTAAGAGAAATGTGAATAAGTTCATGGCACCATTGTGAAATTAAGCAACTTCAGAGGTCCTGACGCTTCTGCATATTAAGTGGAAAAGATTCAAAGACTGAACCAGGGAGAGCCGGACTGAAATTTTTCTTTGCTACCGTCTGCTGAGTCTTCCTTAGCAGATACAGAAGAAACCCACATAGAAGAACCTATTTTTATAAGAACCTTGAGGCTGAAATTCATCATTTTAAACCACCTAAATAAGAACCTCTCAGAGGCTGACACTGGGGGAGGTTCTTACATAACAGATTTCATGCCTGTCTGCAGAGTTCTTGTTCAAAAAGTCTTTAGATTTCTTGTGCTGGAAACAGTATTAATGAGTTCAAGGTGAGTGCTGTATATAAGAACCTATTTTAAGAACCTTGCAGGCTGGAATTTTAGAATAACAACTATGTAATTAAGAACCCATTCAGGCTGCCCAAGAAAAACCTAGGTTCTTTCATGCGGGTTTTTACTGAACTCAAAAGATTTATGGTTCCCCTTTCCGTGCGTTTTTCTTGCCTGTTCCTCAAATGCTGCGCAAATGTTTCATAAATTGTACCACTTCCGACCTAGGCTGCATGTGGTCAGTTGTTGGAACCCACGATCAAGGATGGCGTGAAAGGCCTGTGTTTGGCAAGATTAGATATATGAATTATGAAGGATGCAAAAGGAAATTCGATGTTAAAGCCTTTGAAAGGAAATATGCTTCTTAACAGGTCGGAGACGTAAGCAACTCTTGAAGAAGGTATAGTCTTTAGAGATGACTGTATTTATTTATCAGACTGATGACGATGAGTCCCTTGTATTCCTGTGGTAAACCTTGCTCAACAGGGAAACCACAGGGAAAAGGGAAACCTTGTCTCTTGACTGAAGCGCTATCACCAGGTCATAGAGCACAGGGAAACGAGAGACTCATCGTCATAAGTCTATATACTTGTTACTCGATAAGCCTTAATTGTTTATTTGGTATGTCTCTTCGCGTGCATAAAGTTATTTTGATAGGACTCTAACAATACTACCGGGAGAGACAAAAGAAACAACCCCCGTTTGAAAAATCACTGCTCCCTGAATATCAAAACGATATATTAGAAAATATGGCGGCTGCAGTCACAATAGATGCTTGCAACGCCACAAGTCTTTCAAGAAACAATAGTATCCTAAACAACGGGATAAACAAGGTGCTAACCTGAATTACGGCGTTGTTTAAGCACCATGAACTAATCATAATTTGGCAAAGTAATCATGTGACGATTACTTTCGCGCCAAAAGTTGGCCACAATGCAAAATACGGGACGGCCACAGTGTTACCGGGCGTCTTTGTATCGTTATGATGGTATACTTTCCGATGTCATTGATAAATTTCAAGAAAGTGAAACAATTTAGATTTTAGCGGAATTTGATTCTAGTGTGACCACAGCCATTATTTGACAGTGGTCTTATTCAAGTAAACCTCATATTAGAACGTAATAACTATGCTAGACAGTGAGCCTCAATGCGAAGAAGAGGCGAGGAAGAACCTCATATCTGCCTGACTAAGCAAACATCGAGGATGCCGTTTTGAAATTATTTGAGGGATCCCCCCCCCCCCGCTCGAGTGACCTTCAAAATAGGCCTAAAATGGCGACCAAAATTTCCTAAAATCTCTCCCTAATAGCAATGACTTCACTACATTTCAGCACGTTTTATCCTATTAGGAGGATAAGATTGTCGGAAATAATGTTGTTAGAATCCCAGTTATGACATTTCATCTTCCTAAAGGGAAGGAGCGCACTAAAGCATGTAAAGGCAACAGGTACTTGACACAACCATGTGAGAAAAGTGTTGTCATAATTTCATACAGTTTTGGAGATTTCTTGGAGGAGCTTCCTCGAGCGAGAAAATCCTTGATAATTTCAGAACATAATGGCCGATTTCACCAGGCAGGTAAAAGCATTGTAAAATTTAGAAGATATTTGAACTTTTTCACTATCAAATGATATGTTTAACAATATTATTGTCTTGATGTCCAGGGAGCTCAAGCCCTGTAGCTTTTCAAACGGATAAGTCTACAAGACACGAATAGTTGTCAACTAAGTTTTTAACGGTGTTATTTCTGTAAATACTATTTTAGCTCGATAATGGCATTAGGACTATGTTAAGCTATCATTTAACGACAGACTAACCATTTTGTTGTATGGTATTTTCATCATAACCTTGTTATGTTAAACATAATTGTTTCGAACAGTTAAAAGTATTTTTTAGAGATAGAAGTAATTCCTCTTTATTGTTTCACTCGATGGGAACCAATGTATTGGAATTATGTTTAAATGTTTTGTACTTTCAATTACTTCTTTTAGTCATGGGATAAAAGTCATGCCTGGTCGAAGTACCGTAACGGTAGCACCTAGACGAAGCTAGAGTCTTGGAGCTATAGAATGAATGCCATTCCAGGACATGACCCATGGATTTCCAATTTTGACCACATGCGATAGGATGAAAAATTATTGTTTTCATGTAAATTAGAATATTAGAAGGCAGGAAAGCAAACTGTTTTGAAGCTGTCTTGTCATGAGTCTCAGTTAAAAGCTATAAACATCATCAAATTCAATGGGGAAAACTGCGACTCATGGAATCAATCTACGCAGCAATTTCAAAAGGTCTGAAATCGTGTATGGCCAAAGCAGGGACAGAGAATCCACTTTGGTGAAGTTGTACTGATCGGAAAGTTAAATAGACCTTTTCAGCTACTCTAAGAAAGAATCTGAATACCTAGAACGTTGTTATGATGCACGTTGAAGAATTTCGAATGTGCACAATAGTGATAGAAGCTCTAACGCCACTCGATCAAACGTCTTGTATAAAAATGGATAAATCAACGCTCGATCCAGGCTCTATTGTAGAATAGCTTAAAGGTCAATCACAGTAAAACTTTTCTATCAGTTCAGCAACTGCTTTGGGGAGCCATATTTTTCGTTTTGGCCAAATTTGGTTTTCAGACAGTTTCAATTTGCAGCGTGCCCGAAAAGGACCCTAGGTGATAATGGCAGTTTAATTAGCCATTTTGAAGCTCCCTGGACTAAGTGTCTCAGACACCGCAAGACTATCTGCATTTTGACTTGCTTCGACTACCTGTTCAGCTTCATGTATCTCAAGATGTTTTTCCCGGATCTTTCATCTTCTCCTGGATCTCTTGGATTTCCGGTATTTCCTTTTGGTCGTTCATCTTGGAATCCATATCAGGAACCTCCGGTACTTTCTTCCCTTTATTCATTTTTTCCTTTACATTTGGAATATCTGGAATTTTTTTCGGTTCCTGCATCTTGCTATCCACTTTTGGTACCTCGGGACGTTTCTTCAGCTTTTTAGCATCCTTCAACGGTTTCATTTTTATTTTATCAACTTTGGGTTTAGGAAGGATGAGACCTCTCTTTACTCCACTAAGGGTTAGCAAAGATAGTTTTGACTGGAGGACATTCTTAAGCATAGATCCATCAAGTTTCAACAAGTGCAATGGAGACTGTAAAGCATTACCAGAGATTACGCTAGATGGTGCATCAACCATTGTTGTTGGTTCCATGTTTATTGCACCTCTCTTTGAATTTATGGTCAACATACTTTTTAGACTTGTTTGAAAAATGTCTCGAAGTTTGAAAGGGAGAATCGGGATTTTCTCCAACTGATTGTTGTTCGTGATAGAATTCTTTTTATTGATTTCTTTCAAAGTTTGCACAACTTTTCTTTGAAAGCTTTTCTCGTTTGGTAGCTTGGACGTGTTCCTCTTCAATCTTACATCTGAATTTTTTTGTTTGTAAGACGTTTCCTTGGAAATTGCTGTCTGTTTTCTTTGCTTTCTTTTAGTCTTCAATTTTGTTTTTCTCTTAGTTTTCTTTCTATTCATATCTTTATTTCGAACCAGCCTTGTTTGCCCCAAGTTCTTTTTAATCTTCGAAATAATCTTCAGAAGCTTTTTGGCAAACACTTTCTGTTCCTTAAATCGTTTATTCCAAGCTTCTTTGGCTTTTGTCAGTTCTATTCCTCGGTTCTGTGAAGGCATATTCCTACCCCTATTAGCTCTTTTCGCTTTCTCTCCTATCTTGCGAGTGCTTCCAGTATTCTTAAGGCCAATCTTTGTCGGTCTCTGAATCATGCTTCGGTGGTCATCGCCAACAGTGCGAGCCCTGTCATTGCCTTCGGTTGCCTTACGTTCAACACTGTTCGGTCTCCGAATGATGCTTCGGTCGTATTCGTCAAAATCCCCGTCAGAATCGTAATCATCTTCGTCTTCGATCGGTTCAATTGGTTGATAATCATTCATCCAAGGTATTTGCGGAATCGCATTTATCGGTGCGATTGGTGTAGCGTCGTTAATGTATGGCTCATGGGGCCGAAAAACATGATTGAAGTGATGGTTCAGGCGAAGTGGCAAAGTGACATGACTTTCACAATCTCTAGTGACAATATGTCGCTTTTGACCTGTGGTACAGTTGGTTGTGGTCTTTCTTCCATGGAATCTTATAGTTGAGGAGTGTGCTCTTTTGTTAGCAAGTACAGAATTGGTGGTTGCATCTAGAAGAATGGTGAATATGATTTGAACATTGTTCATATTCCGGCAAACAACAAACAAATTATAATAACGGTAACAGTTTTTTAAAACCTGCCGATGTATGTATTGTATCAACATTCGATATGCCGCGATAAACCTCGTACTATGCCGATTTTTAACCTATTCCCTAAAAATGAAGAGACTCATGAAAATATACCAGCAGTCTGATTCAACACAGTGAGCAATTTTTCTGCTTCAACAATCGACCTTTTGCACAAGTTTTCTTTGCTGTTCAGCTATGGATACTCTTTTAAAAGAGTCAAAGGGCGTGGCGAGGATAATTTTTCCGCTGGCTTCGCTCTTGGGCCCCTCATCTTTTTCTACCCCACTTTTTGGGCTTGCGACTCCCCTGGCCTTGATTACAGCCTAAAGCAGGTTCTTGTGCATACAACGACCGATCCATAAAAAGCTAACTTACATCCTTGCATTAAATCCCATCAGGATGCTAGAAACACTGAAATCTTATGGAAAGAAAAGTGTTGCAGATTTACCAGAAATCTCGTCGATAGCTCCAGAATTCAAGTTTTGCTAATGTATCTTACAATCAATTTCTCTCACCTGGTGAGGAAAACAGTTTGCCAGTCACTTGAAAAGCCAAGACTGTGATGCAAAAGGCACAAAAGAGAATCATCTTTCTTGCTTTTAGCCTTCAGATTTAGGCATAGGCGCAATTAGGCCTATTTAGGCCAGGCCTGCTCCAGTACGCTATGTAGTATGCATTCATGGTACTGAAGTTAGTTTGTGATCAATGATCCGTGACGGGTATATTGGAGGATTTTAGCCCTGTTAATGCCAGCTTTTTCAATAGACTTGCCTTGGGATGGCTAGAACTGTCACAAAATCAAGAGATTTATTCCAGAATACCCAAGAAACTATCGGATAACTGCAACCGTACTTCTTGGAGAAAGCGAGTAGCAAAAGGTTTTAATGCAAGAGACCCCTCAAAATCTTGTTAACGGTTGACTGTACAGAAAATGGTCATTAGAATGAATTTCAGTCAGGTCAATAAACCTTTTTTAATTGACAGATAGCTTACTTCGCTTGCATTTTCAAATATTCTCCGCAAAACTAACAGAAAACATGGAAAAGATTGCATATGAAATGCTGAAAGTAGGAACTACTACGATCTTTCGTGCAACAATTTTTTTCTCCCTTTTTAAGGACGTTGAGCCTCGTCCAAGTGGCCTATTAGTAACAGTAAGGGATGTTCTACAAAGCATCTAAATTTTCTTGCTTTGCATCAGAATCCCTTTATAAGTTCAAAACTTGAAGATATAGCAGCAAACTTTGTAAGATATTTTGTCAACACCTAGATTTTCTAACAATTTTATGCCAGGATGAATGAATAAGCCCCCCCCCCCAAATTTTTGATAATCACGAAACAAGATTACTCAGAAGCTTCCAAATTTCCAAATTGCTTTGAAACAGTATCACCGAGACGTCACAAAATACCGTACCGTGAAGTTTTCGCGCTTTTCGATAGCGCTTTTATATCGCGCTTTTCTAGGCAACAACAGCAACGATAGCAAACAGCAACAACAACGATCGGGAAGTATTTCCAAAATGTCGGATGGGTTGGCTGAAAGTGAAGCAAGAACAACCCTGAAAGAAATCAAGAGCAGACTCGATTCATTGGCATCCGAAAAAGAAGCTGCTTCATTTTTGAAAGAAATACACTCAAGCCTTTTCACAAGTGAACCAAAGACCGTTTATTCAACGGGCCTTGGCCTCAGCGGCAATGCGAAGGCGATCGTTATTGAGAAGTATTATTCAAATATTTTGGAGAACATTTTGAGCATAGCTGCCCGACCATGGTTTTATTCTCTGAAAAAGAAAGAAGCAAAGGTTTATGGATCCTTTTTCATTGAAGCTGACCCACAAAATGTGTTTATTGGACTGACAATTGTTTTGGCCAAGTCAAGGTGGGCCGTCCTTATCGACATCGTATGAATAGCACCAAAAAGGACTCATTTTTTTCCTGTAATGCAATAAGATCAGTTCGTGCAAGATTTTTTACCTGATAACTTCTCATTTTGATGAGCCTTGTTTGATAAAATGTATTTCACCACAGTTGTGTCAAGAAATTTTTCAAAGAAACTGCATGAAATAGGCTTAAGTTAAGGTGACAAGAAATAAGTCCTTGTAGTTTGATTTCCAGAATAGTGGCCCCAAGGAATTTCTTTCTGACCATGCCCTTTACACTCTCAAAATGAGGGAAATGACAATTGTAAAGATAGTGGTTTCAAAATTGTGCTCAAACTTCCAACAATTGGACAATGTTATGAAATGATTTTATGAAATGACTATACATTCTACTTTTTGTGATAAGCAATGTACGTATAGAATTTTTATGCTCCCTTTGCACTTTGGGCCCTGGACCTTTAACCCCTTCAATCCTCTCCCCTCTTGATGCTCCTGTCCATTGCACTTCATTTTAAGCACACCAGAGAGACAATAATTTCAGTATTTACACACACTTGGAGGGAAGCACCATCTTAATGTCAATAATAAGTATTTTTTAGTATAGATTGTTAATTTTTTTAGCCACACTAATGTCATAAAAGAATGTGTTGAATTGCTTGAAAAATTCATGGATGATGGAAGGTGTACAGAATTGTTTTGGAGTCAAGCAAAGATTCTTCCCAAAATTTTATCTGGTGGAAATCCTACCTATGATCCTTCAGTTATACTGATCTGGAATGACCTGATCAGAAGGGTGGTTTCTCTACCTGACAAAGCTTCAAATGTCTTCAGATTACCAAAAGGATCAGTTTTATGGCCCAAGAATTTCTTCTTGATGCTTGGAAAGACTATTGTTGAAGTTCTAAACCTTCTGCATGATGCGCTGACAGGTAAAGGTGGTTTTGTTGATCCAAGAAATTGATGTTTAGTTTGATAAGAAAAAAGTACTTTTGATAGGAAAGGCCATCTTCAGTTCAACCTTAATCAGTGATGGACACTTGCAGGCAAAGGGTACAGTCATCCCCCATTGTTGGCTAGAACAAAGAGTTTTGCTTGAGTACAATGGTGATAAACAATCCTTTTTGATTGAAACAACAGCTTTGGCCCCAAAATTCTGCTAAGTGTCTGACTCTGACCTCAGTCATCAAAAGATTTTGAAATGTGCAAACACAGCACAGTTACTTGCTGTTTATGGCGAAGTGGCTTGGATCTTGTAGCAGAGCTCCTTTTTCCTAGGAGTTGCTGAAAGGATAGGAAAGATGTCTTCAAAATCAAAATGCCTCATATGATTTATTTATTTCAATTACTTATCTCTACCTCCTTGGATTCCTGGACCTTTGGGATTAGTTAGTATCCATTGCCACAATGTTATAGATTATTGTCTTTCTTTTATCAGGTTCAAAAGATTGCTCATTGGGATTTCTCAGTCAAATAACTGCAAAGATTTGTGTTGTGAATCATGGAGGTAAGAATTATTTTTGAACCTTTTGCAGCAAACATAATTTTCATCATAATCATTGAAAATTCTAAGTAAAGATCAGGCTATGAAATCTCATCACTCCTTCTTTTCCTTTACAGATGATATATTCCATATTCTTCTTCCTGAGATAGAAAAGATGATCCAGTTAAGTCCACTCTGGTGTCGCATTTGTCATAAATTATTCTCATCAGTCCCTGACTCATCATTGGAAGCTGTTCTTGAGCCACTGCTTACAAGATGCAGAAGGTAGCTCATTCATGTGTTTATTTGTGTTGTGGACAACTGTTTTGTGTTTGTTGTAAGATATTGGGAGCTTACCAAGTTGAAAATTCTGAAATTTCAGTTAGATTTCTTTTTCAAATCATATTGAAAAACATTTTGCAGCCATTAGAAATTTTGCAATAATTTCACAATAGTGATAGTAAATTTTGCAAGAATGGTTAGAAGTGGACCAAAGCACACTTGAAAAGAACAAACTTTTTACTTAAAATTCAAGTTGAATGCTGGTATTTAAGATTACCAGGAAAGATCAAATTATCTTGTACTAAAGAGTGACTATTACTTTATTTTTAATGTTGCAAGAAGCTCTTCATTTCAAACAAGATGCAAGGAACAAAACAGCAAAACACAGATGATGTTTTCAGAAGATTCAGTGATCATAAAATTGCTTTTTAACTTCCCAGTTACACTACCCTTCCTGCACCTTTGTCAGAGCTTCTTATTATTCAAATTTTGTTTTCAGTCCTACTCTGCTGTTTAATCTTCTTGGAGACATTACAAGGCCAGAAGGCAATCGTTTGAAGTTCCTTATGACTCACAAATTTGTTTTACATCGACACTACAACAAGGTTTGTCTCAAGTGTTTGTCAGTTTAAATGTTTATCAAAAGAAAAGCTGAAACATTGGTAACAGTTCTGATTATTCATTTTTGCATGTTGTTTTATCTGTAGTGGGTTGATTTAGGATGTAGTCTTTTGATCAGTTGCAGTTTCCCTGAGAAGCTGCCCACCTTCAAGAGAGAGCCAATTGACCACAACATTTCACTCTGTTCAGCTTTATTGTGAACTCTTCTTTTCATTATTCAGGATACCATTCCATACTGTATAATTGGATATTTGGCCCAAAGCAGAAGTGACGGAGACAAACCGTTAGTGGAGGTATAATCAATTTTCAAGCAACATTGTACAAGCTAAAAAAATTGATAGACAAAATTCAACAGGAGTAAGATTACTCCGTGTCTTTCCCGCTGTTGATGGAACCTGTAATATATTGATGGTTAGGTTAATTTTACTTGATATAGAAACAGACATAACAAATGATGCTTTTTATGGCCAATCTGAGGGAGAGCGCAAAATTTGTTATATTACATAGCCGGTGGAGAAGAACAATTGTTGCAAAAAAATCTGCTTGTCCCGTATGAAATAATTGCAGTAAATACAACTGCCCAGTCACCTTTTCGTTAAAAAATGCATCTGCCCCCTATTCATGAACAACAGATGTTGTATAATACTATAGTACCACTGATGAATTAGCGAAAGACCGTAAAAAGGGCAGCTCATCTCTATGAGAGTCTTGGTCAATGACTGATGAATCCTTCTTGCAAGAAACTAACAAGGAAATTTGGCGTCATTTATACACATCTTTGCATGCATTTCTCAATTTGCATCATTAAAAATTGTGTTCTCAAGGTCAGCCATTTTATATTTAAAAGTTCATCCTATCTTGAGCTCATAAAAAGTTACTACTCCGTTCCTATTAGCTTAATAAAAAGTGTTGACCCAGTTTTGCGCAAGGCCAAAAAAGAACCATTTTTTCACAGGCCATTTTGCACAAGAAACTCTGAGTACTCAAAATCTGATAATTTCAAGATACTCCTAGTATTGGCCCAAATTCTTAGTTTCTTATAAAAAAGTAAGTGCATCTATGCTTGTTTGTCGGTGCATTTCTTATCTGTTGTAGACCCTCAAGAAGTTACTTGATGTATGGGGAAATGCGAGTGCATTGAAACACCGACCTCATGAACAACATTTGTACATCACAAAATGTATTTTATTGGCCATTAGTTTCCTGCGTCAAAAATATAACGGTGCAGCGGTACCTCAGGAACTTGGAACTGGTGAGATTTCCTTTACATTCGTAACTCGAAATTTTGCTTCCCCCTGTGAGGCCACCAATGATTAACAATTTGAAATACAATGTTATCAGGATTTTAAGTCTTTTACTGTTCTGTTTCCGTTCAAGTTTCATACGAAATATTCATCTTTCAAACACGCTTCACAGATGAGGAGAAAACATGCTCGATATGTACTAGAAATGCAACTGAAAAAGCATTTTGAACTCACTAAAATGAGTTTGTTACTAGGTATAACAAATGTTTCATCTCAACTCTAATGTGCTTTTTCTAAGAGCGAAATCATTAATTTTCCTAACTTTTTTCTTTTTGATTAGCGTTAACAATGAAATTGCTGGATTCTTTACCGCCGCATCTGGAAAGTCCAATCGAAAATGTATGTTCACTGTATCTTCTCATTTTTACTTCTGTTATCGTTCTATTTTCACAATTTTTTGGAGCACTACTGTTCATTAAAAGTCTAACAATGGGGATGTAACAACACTCTAAGAAGCGAAGAAAGTTTCTTTTTACGACAACGAATTTCCTCATGCTCTCTCTCCTGTGAACAGTTACAGGAAATTATTCTCATAAACCTATAGTATGTTATAGGCCATTTTTCATTAAATGTTCAACATGTTTATGTTCAAGCTGCCTTTTTCTCAGTAATTTGTTTGTCAATGTTATCTTGATTCTTCTCCTTCAAGTTTCGACATCTTGGAATGGTCGTTGCAGAAGAAATTACAAGGTTATCTCAAGTAAAGGATATTCAACCACTGAAATTCGAGGTATGTATGTAAGTATGATTTCACCATCAAACATTAAAAATAAAATCAAAATTAAGAGTAATAACATAAATTTAGGGAAAAAGAAGTCTAATGACAGGTGTATAATTTCATGTGATTCAGATTTCAGATTTTCAGATTTTCATTTTTCCATCAAAAGCCTAATACAAGACGACTTTCATATTTAAACAGCTAATGAGGAACTAACTAAAACAAAACATTAACATTGGTCTAAAAGAACGCGACTACATAAAGCGAACAAAAAGAAATCATAAAAGCTGTACATTTGAGCCTTTTTTCAGGGAGTTTTTTAGATCGATTGAAACTTTTATGCAATTCACAATAAAGCTCTGTATCAGAGGACATAGATTAGGGTCATCACTCTGCATTAAATAAATGAACCGATCTTTCGTAAAGTAAGAATAAAAATTAAAGTAAGAATAAAAGTGTAGTCTAAAAACCCACCCAGCTGAAAAATGGCAGGGATAGTATTAAAAGGTCAGTTTGACTTTGTCTCCGTAATGGTCCCTCTAGAGGTGTCTTTGAAAGAAGTGTTCAAAGAGGAAACGAAAAACACATTTTTTGTCTCAAAAATGTAAAGAAATGCTGCATAATCAAGATTTTTAATCGACACTTCTGTTATAGCTTTTAGGATTTTAATAAAAAATATAGGGACCATTTTCATGATTCTGAAGGTCTTTGATTTTATGTTTGAAGAAGCTATTGGCAAACTTCAGAAGATCTAGATACAAGTATTTTATATGTTGAATGGCGCCAGTGGATTCTGCCTTGAAGGCTTATTCTTGAATTGAAATAGAAATTATTTCTTGGAAGTATATAAAAAACTTAATCTGGGGCTATCGTCACTTAAAAGACCTAAGTACCTGCTCATTCAGGTGCTATTATTTTCATACAGAATAGTTAGTTGTAAGAAAATAGTTTTAAGGCTGATGACGATGAGTCCCTTGTATCCCTGCGGTAAACCTTGCTCAAGAGGGACTCATAATGAAACAGTGAAAAACTTGTCCCTATTTTCTTTAATCACCATATGAAAGAATCCCGGCTTCGAATCTCCATCCCGTTGGAGTGTTTTCAATTCTTCAAGCGAATCGAAAATTCTATCCCATTTACTCCTTAACAATAGTAATCCACAAATCTCGCAATCTGATTGGTACTGGAGAAATTGCGAAGTTTGGGCCTAAATAGGGCCAAGTTTTTCAGAGTAGTACTATGAGTCTCTATTGCCCGAAGCGCCATCAACAAGTCAAAGAGCACAGGGCAACAAGAGACTCATCGTCATCAGTGTAGATAGTTTTGTGCTTGTAAGCCTTCCTTTCGATTTTGCATTTCTAGTCTGTGTCATTCCTGCACAATTACTGCATAGTTGTTTTGAGTTTGCACCTGAGATTGATAAATTCATGCGCTTTCTAGTTTGCCAGAAATGAAGAAGTCGAGTATTTGTCTTCAATTGCTCATGAGCCAGCAGCGGTTTTCAAGTAAGTTTCTACGAGCAATGGGTTGTTACTGCTTTCATGTATAAGTTTAGGTGAAGATGAGAATTTCAAATCTTATTAGTCAGTCATTTACTTAATTTATATGTTCTAAATATTTCTACCGTAATGTTTTTACCAATGCCAAAGCCATTACTGTAAAGTTGAAATATTAGGGAAGTTGGTAGTTAGTTTAGGCCTGTTTGAAGATTCGTTCTTGAGGAAATCCTCATAATTTCAGATTGGAGTGACCGATCTTAGTTGATTAAATTTCCAAACTTATTTGAGCATGTCCAGCGTTGAATAATATACATGCCAGTATTGTTGCTTGTAGTATGCGGATAATTATAGTATAAGCCGTTTCAGTACAAGTAAAGTACTACTAGCAAGAAGAGTCGTCTTCAAATCACGTTCCTTGATATACAGGGAGTTATGTCCCTTTAAACGGGGATTGTTTATTTCATTCACTCATATACTATTTGCGAACGTATTTAAAAACACTTTGAATGTGTCTATGCATAGTTTGAAATCCTTACTTTCTTACCTTAGAAAATTTAACGCAGAGCGAGAGACTGCGGATGTCCAACCAACTGATGTAAAGAGTCATGGAAAAGAAAAGCCATTGCGAAATCAGTCATCCTCTGAAGTATCTCAGACGTCAAATGGTGATTCTGACCTTGACAGGTACTCTATCAAATACAGATTTTGTTTATTTTGTAGAAGTCTGTATGCATTTACTTAGAAGTTTGCTTCGACAAAACTTTGTTAATGGCCACCTACGTTTGTCGATGACAGTCTCGAACAAGATGCAATGCTTGCAAGAAAGTTGCTGAATTTTATTGAAGATAGAAGCCCTCTTTTATTAATCAGCTCGAGAGGAACTTTGCATGCTTTGCCACAAATCTGCCATGGAATTTTTTATATCTTGTTGAGTTTCAGCTGGCGGCACTTCCTATTTGTGAGTGTGACATCGTAAAATTCCTAAATGCGAATCCAAAACAGCGACAGAATTCTGCTTGCCACCATGATGCGGATCTTCATAAACTGTCGTTTTCCTTGAAGACTGTATCATTTTCTTCCTACATTGATTTAGGATTTAAGAAGATTTTGTCGAAATTTTCCATGAGTTCTTTCAACAACAACAAAAACCACGCCTCTTTGAAAGTAATCAGGATACAAAATCATTTCCACCACAGATTTACTCCAAAGGACTCGAAGTTTCTTTCAAGCAGTTCAGTTCAAAGAAAAATGTAACAGAATTTTACACCCACCTTTCAAAGATTTGACAGACTTGAACTCTTTGTTGCTCAACAGTCAAAATTGATTCCTGTCTGAAATCCAGTTTTATCGTAATATTTCTAGTGATGATGATCTTGAGCCTTACCCGATGGATGAAGAAGATGATGCAACAATTAGTGGTGTCCGACCTCCTGTATATTTGTCAGACTGCATATCAGGTAATTTTGCAGTTTGATAACTGAATAATCAATAAGAAATAATCCAAATCTAAAGTTTAAAAGACGTGCTCTGAGCTTTTTCTTATTTGAATCTTATCAAGCGATTTGCTACTACATGATAATCGTCAAATTAATTGTCTAGCTACTGGCTCCTTCGCGTAGCGGAAGTTTTGTCACAAAGATTATTAATTTTGTGTTTCGAGATACATTAAGAGATCTATTCTCAGGTTTCAAGCAGGTCCAATTTTCAGTCAGTCATAGGTGGAAATTGAGAGAATCTCAATTGACCCGCATGGCTGTCCCAATTCGCCTGAAAGTTATAAAGATACGAATTTTCAAATTTTAGGCTTACTTTCCAAAGACGATCCTTCACGCGTAGAAGCCTGCCTGATGGTCACAGAGAAGCTTGTTCGGCGTGAACCGGCAGAGCTTCCCGAGGTAAACTTAAGTAATTCTCTAGTTCCTTTGTCAACATCAAATGCCCAGTGTAGTTGAGCAAAGCCTTCTCTACATCATATACCGTCCTTTTTTATATGGCATTGGAAAATACGTCTCCTCCGACCGGCAGCGGGGAAATAGACCTTTTAGCTATTCTACAAAAGAACCTGGATCGAGCGACATTTTTATACAATTTTATACGCGAGGTTCGATCGAGTGGCGTTAGAGCTTCGATCGCAATTGTGCACGTTCGAAAATTCTACAAATTGTAATGAAATATCGTTCGATCCACATTCGTTTTCAGAATAGCTAAAACGTCTATTCTATTGGTTCTAGATCGGTACGCAAAAGTATTATCCTCAAAGCCGTATTGGACTGGCATTACGTGAGAAATCAACAACAAGGGAGAAGGGCTTCTTGTATAGGCTTAGGTTGCTAAAATGGACAGACAAGAATTTGCTTATTCTTTGAGAGATTTTCCTGCAAATTTCGAAAAAGAATATACAATTTTACTAGCCTGCGTGCAGACTTTACTTGCTTCTGTGAATGAGTAAAGTCTGCACGCAGGCTACGGTTTTACCGGCTGAGTCAAAAAAGGCCTAGTGGTACTCTCTGAATTTTTAAGCAATGATCTTTGAAGTATCTGATTGAAAAGTTAACATGTTCAGTTATATTTTCTTTGTTGAAATTTGTCACTCCGTTCAGATTGGACAGGGGATTTTATGAGAAAAGTCTCTTCGAGGAATCTTAAAAAACTTGCCCAAAAAGGAAGCTGTGTTCCTTTGTTTGATGTTGATTAGCTCTAATTGCCTCTTCGAAGATGAAACAGGATTCTCATGCTATCATTTAATTGTCAGCACTCCTGTGCATCTTGCACAACGAATAGAACCTTGTTTTTCAAATAATATTGGGTTATTCTTCTTCCAGGTAGCCGTCGAACTGGCAAAAATTCTTCTCTACCTACAAGATAATTACAACACAAAAGATTTCTTTGTACTTCGGCATGGAGCAATGGTTGCAACGGCAGTTAAATGCCCTAAAAAGGTAAGTGAATTTTGTTGTATATTTTTGGGTTACTCCGTCTCCTCTTAAAATCGGCAAACGGTGCTTCATAAGACTAATCACATTTGGTCAATAAAATATTTTGTTTCATTTGGCTACTCGATGAGATATAGCTTTCTCGGCAAAATTTGTTACTCAGATTTCAATCTCTGATCATAAAACGTAGTGTTAGATAAGTTCTGATTGGATGATTTCAAATATAGCACAATTTCTGTTCTCTGCTCCATTTTATTTTCACCCTATGTTACATCGTCTCCCCATTTCTTTGCAGGTTATAGAGTATTTAACGACGGAATTTTACCAAGAGAATTATAATTTAAGGCAACGGATGGATATGCTTGAGGTAAGATGAAGCAAGTTGCAAAACTTTATCTTTATTCGGAAACTTGGAAATTTTCTTGCATAGTTTTGTGAAATATAAAGCTCCCTTTGAAACTGTAATAATTGCCTGATTTAATTTGACTTTAAATTCTCTAGGAACGGTGACCCCGTCAATGAGAGGATTGATTTACAGAGGGCCATGCTAAAAAATCTCACACCCTAGCAGGAGATTAATATCAAGGGTGATATAAATCAAGGGTAACATTAACAGGGTATTGTTTCCTCATAGAGAAAAAGATTTTTGAAATACTTAGCAAAAAGATCTTTCTTTAAGGTTATTTCAGCGACTGCACAAGAGCTTTCACAACCTGTCGATGAAGATCCAAAGTCATTGCGAAAGCACCTTCCGTTGCCCAGCATTCCAGGTATTACACCAAGAGATAAGCCGGACTGGCAAGTTGTTGTGGAGGAGCGAATAAAGAGCAAGACAAGAATCATTTCTCGTGTTAGTACTATTTTCACCTCTCTAGAAGCACTTTAACGATAAATTCTTCATATTATTGGCTATGCATTGGCATTTGGAAATTCTTTGTTCAAAATAACCTCCTGAAGGGGGTTACTCTACCAATTTTTGCACTGCAGTCCCGATGTAGCCCACCATACATAACGATGGCATCAAAACGCTCTTTCAAAGCTCTCCTTTATAAGGAGCACGCCTGTCAATGCATATCAGCGATTACCTCCCTCTTACAAGGACAGATTTTGTAAGACAATAGCAGCAGTTCCTTTTATTGACACCTAAGTTCAAAGAGATTTGCGATTGCAGACAAAGGAAATTCCCTCAAGCGGAAATTCAAAACAAACGAAGACGCAAAGTTTCTCTGAAACCCAGGTAGCTATCTCCCTTGTTGTGCATTCCAGAAATGGTTTTTTAGAGCAAACATGAGCGCATATTGAAAGAAGGAACATATATCTAAACATCTACTACGGGCATTTTATTTTTGCTGTTCAGAAGCTGAGAAGTAAGTGCTTTGATTGCACCCAAAAAAATACGAGAATTGAATCGCCTCCAAATCGCTTCCTTTACCAAACAAGTAAAATGTCCGTGGTAGATATCTAGATATATCCTTCTTCTTTCAACATATGCTTATGTTTGCTCTAAAAAACCATTTATTGAATGCACAACAAGCGAGATAGCTACCTGGGTTTCAGAGAAACTTTGCGTCTTCGTTTGTTTTGAATTTCCGCTTGAGGGGATTTCCTTTGTCTGCAATCGCAAATCTCTTTGAATTTAGGTGTCAATAAAAGCAACCGATACTATTGTCTTACAAAATCTGTCCTTGTTCCTCCCTCTGTTAAATGCCAAGATTTTACGTTGTTTTAGATCCTCAGATTTGGAATTGATTCTCTGTATTTTTATGGAAGTCTCCTTTCTTTTTTGGAGTGAACCTTGGATATGAATATTCCAGATTGTGATGCAGTTTTCTTAGAATTCTTCGACTCATTTATGAGAGAACCTTAACACGTCTTTAGTTGTTTTTCTGTTACTTCAAGACTTATTTCTTTGAGAAAAATCTTTATTTCTGCAGGGACGGAAAAACCCAGAACCTACAGCCGTTGCAAATAAATTTAGCTCAGTAGCAGGAGACTTCTTCTTTCCACTTTTACGAAATTTTGACAGGTAAGAACAACTTTGACAAATGAGCTGCAAGCATATTTTGGTTCTTACAGGGCAGTAGCCATAACTGTCGTACGACTCGCATAAGGCGACGGGAAAGAAAGAGGAATGATTCTATCGAAGCTAATATCTTTTCTGTTGTCATCTTTTAGAGCCGAAACCACTTGATCTTTGTTGCTATGTCTATGAAAGCCCATTTTTTCCATTTTTAATCATTTAAACACGGTAGCCCAATCAGTTAGACTGCTTTTCAAGGGGCTGTGGCAAAAAATCAATTCCATTCCATTCTTTATTGTTCCATTCCGTTTTTAATGTCAGATGTTATAGAAGTAAGATTTTATAGAATGAACACAGTTAGGACATTCTCATAAATCGAAAAGGAGAGGCCACGTTCCCAACGTCGCTCGTCGGATCCAAAGATGCCAGCAATGCATAGCGATGACGAATAAATAAATATGTTGTAGGCAAAAACATTGCAACACGTCAGGGCTGTTGGGCAACCCTGAAGGAGTCTTGCATGGTGGATGAATATATTGGTAATATATGTATTTTTAAATCTATGCACATTTGCTGTTGTTTTTTATCATGTTGCTGTGTTTCTGCTTACAAACATACGCATAAGATTGATATTTTGTTTTTAAAGGTAATATGATTAATGAGTTTGCTGCCATTATTGACTCTGCGTTTTCCGTGATTCGTACGCTTCGTTCTAGACTGATGAAGATGAGTCTCTTGTTGCCCTGTGCTCTTTGACTTGATGATGGCGCATCAGTCAACAAAGAGTCATAATATTACTCTGAAAAACTTGGCCCTATTTAGGCCCAAACTTCGCGATTCCTCCAGTACCAATCAGATTGCGAGATTTGTGAATTACTATTGTTAAGGTTTGAATGTGATAGAATTTTCGATCGGATTGAAGAATTGAAAACACTCCCACGGGATAGAGATTCGAAGCCGTGATTCTTTCATAATTCCATTGACGATTGAAGAAAATAGGACCAAGTTTTTAACTGAATCATCATGAGTCCCTCTTGAGCAAGGTTTACCGCAGGGATACAACGGACTCATCGTCATATGTCTAGCTTCGTTCTTCAGACAAAACTTCAACTTAGTGAGATGGATGTAAGAAGAAGATGGCCTACTTTTTCTTTGATACTGGACCCTGTAGAACGTATGCCAACAAGCCTTTTTTGAGATTTTTTAATTCGTCCCATGCCTTCTCGTTTAGTATTTCTCCTTACGTTTGGAAATTTAACCCCGAAGAAAGTAAGAATCAGGCTAAAGAATTTGTTTTGCTTCACGGTTCCCTCTACATTTCGTCTTCTCTTCGTCTTCATTTCGTCAATACTTCTTTGTAGCAAGTGCAACACCTTCGATCTACTTGGTCAAGATTTTATTGTCCTTGGCAAACTTATTCAGACATTGGGAGGCATTATACAAGCTTCAGCAGGACTAAATGTAAGTTGCAATCTTAGTTCATCATGTTTTGGGAGATTTTAAGGATTTACAGATACAAATCATATTAGTACGGGTTTTTCATGACACAAGAACATATTTCTCGAAATATTGGAGCGTATTCTTGCAATGCTTTGGCATACCAGGCCACATAAAAACAGAATCTGCCTTTGAAGGGTGATTATTGGGCTGTTGTTTGGCTGATAACTGATATTGAAACAAAAATCCATAGTGAAGGTAAATCGAGAAGTGAGAATTCGGCATTTTACTGATTTTTATCGCCAATTTTTTTGAGTTAAAAGGAGTTGAGAAAATCAGTTGTGGAATAAGAATTTTTTATTCTATCCAGTAGTCAGTCCACTTTTTGAGAAATCGTACCGAGAAATCTATGCCTCTAGTTTATAAAATTTTGATTCCACTATGTTACTGAGGGGCCAACTTAATGTTTGGAATTTTCTCATTATTTAGGCCGATTGTTTCCTTCTGAAATCAAGACTTAGCCAAAAATCTTATTCTCAATTTGTCAAAACAACCAAAACTGGCTCAATGCTATTTAAATTTTCAATCTGTTGTGTTTAGCATAGATGAAAGAGCGCAATTACATTTCAAAAGTTTCTGTATCACTATATTGCAATGACTGGGCTCAAGAAAATATCGCTTGACCATAGACCATTTCGACACTTAAAAAAGAAGGCTGGGGAGAGCGGTTTGCTCTGGTAATGGCTTCACGGAGTTTCTTGATGGTTGAAATGTGTATTGAATTGAGCCACCCACTTATGGTTTTAGCTAAAGCACATAGCTTTCAGGAATTTTTCATTTGAGATTAAGATCTTGCATTGTAAACTATGAATAAATTCTCAAGAATAAGGCCTCAGCCAGACAGCAGACCGTAATTTTTCAAATCGATTTCATTGTTTTTAGTGTACGAGTTTTCAAACAGTGGATTTATTTTTGACTCACCCAGTGTATTTTTTCCTTGTTAGATTACACATTTGATGGCCTCCGCAATGCTTGATTTTATATGGGGTGTGCGATACCACAGGGAACCGTGAGTATTGATTTAGAATTATCGTTAACCTTGCACTCGCTCTAAGGTAAATAGTTACAGAGTTATGTGTTTGCTTTATGAATAATGGAAATATTTCCTAACGGAGAAGCAATGTTTTACAAAATGGCGAAGGTTTATTGGGCAAACCAACTTACGTTACAACGGATTTATTCTTGAGTGCCGGATGCATATCTTCCTTCCTTCCTACTTTCCTGCCTTCCTTCCTTCCTTCCTTCCTATCCATATTTCATTGCCTGTCACCTGTGGTGGCAGGGTATCATTCTAGCACATCTTTTCTAGAACGGTGCATTACATGAAGCCAATTTTTTCTGGAGCCAGTTGTCAAAACATGTCAAAGGGGAAATTTCTCTAGATCAGCTGGTTATATGTACAATTTTGAGTTTGGAGTATACTTTTGACCAATATTTTCTAGAATCGGTTATCGTTTGAACGGAGAAATTCTGGAGCCGGGTAAAAATTTGTTTCATGGGCATAACTCCGTATAAATTAAGGTCAGATACTCCCTAGGCTATCAGCATGTTAGATGTCTCAGGGAACAATATGCAATCAGATTCACCCGTTTGCCGATTTATACTGCTCAGCGGCAAGGGAGCGGCAAATCACTCCAAAAATAGGACATAAGATTTTTGAATTTCTAAAATCTCTCCAATTTTCAAAGATTTTCGAGGTTTGCAACATTTTAAAGAATTTGGCAAGATTTTTGAGACTTTGAACAATCTTCATGTTTTCCAGGACGGTCGAAAGGTTTTTCCAAGAATTCGTACCATTTGTTGCAGGAGGTTTCTGGGGTTTTGATCGTTTCGAAGATTTTTTAGGAATTTCTTTAGGATTCCTAAGATAGTGTGATCAGTGTGAAGAATTTTTTAGATTTTAATGACTATTCGAGATTTTCAGAATATTTGAAGATTTTTTACCAATTTGTCCCTCGTATCCAGCCACTTGTACGCTCTTTACGATTTTAAGACTATTTACCTCGAGTTTATGTCATTTATGTTCTCAAATTGAAGCACTAGCTAAGTAACATAGATGTAAGTAACAAAACAATTTACAGCTAAAAATTAACGATAGGCCTTTTAGCAATTCCATAACAATCTGGATTCTAGACTAACTACTTAATTCTTAGTTTCCGCTTTGCTTATTTATTGAATGACGGCATTTTGCGATTATCACGTTTATCAAGGAGCGAAACTACAACGATTGTAATTAGTCTAGGCAAGATTCAGCAGAGTGGCGCCAGAGCTCCAATCATTGTTTTTCACATTCGAAAGCTCTACAAAACTTATAGCAATTTCGCTGGTTTCGAAGTTTTTTGTTGAATAGCGAAATGGTAAGCTAACAGCTGATCTGAACCCAAAGCATAGGTTCCAAATCGTTAAATCGATGTAAAAAGGCGGGTATGAAATTCAATGACCTGTTTGTTTAAGCTGAATAGCTTGAAAGAAACTTTAGCCACTATTCTATGATTCTACCGTTGGACTTTTCAGAAATCTTGATCATTTGTCGAAATTACAGACCTTTTTATATTTCAACTAATTTTATGGTGTGAGGTCATCAAATTTCTAATTCGAAAACCAGAAGAGTGAAAGAGTTTTGCTTGATACCATATTGTAGGCATCCATAAACTATGGTTTTCTGAAAAATTATTTGATCTTTCGTCTACATGTTTAGAAATCACGATAGTTTTAAGTTTTCTTTCGAAAATTTTCTTGAATTCTTAAAAAAGAAGAAAAACACTGTAATTCTGAACATATTGAAGATTTTAGGAAAGTCCAACGGCAGATTTACTGCAAAATAGTTCAAGTTTCTTTGAAGCCATTCAGCTCAAAGAAATAGGTCATAGAATTTTACACCCAGCTTTTTAAAGATTTGAAACCAATGCTAACACAAAAGATATCAACACGAATTTTCTATGGTTATCTCTCAATAGTCTTTGAAGTATCATGCTTTTATATTTTAGCTTCGTTCGACAAGCCTTGCTGTACGGTATATGCATGGTAGTGCTGGCATGCCCTACTTTCGTATTGATTACTGAATTGAACTCGGAGATAATGGAATGCCATGGTTGGGTCTCAGGTAAGCAGACTTGTAGTTCATCAGTACGTATTTGGTTTTGATTTCATGCCTGCTAAATTCAGCAAACACTAGACTTAGTCCCCTTGGTAGAAATCGTAATCACGCATCAGAGTCTGTCTCAGAATATTACATGAGATTTGCGATGACGCAAATTTACTGATGCAAAATACTTGAGTCTTTGTTATTCGTGGGCCATTTCACGCGATATCCAATCGATAAGGGAAAAATTTTGACTAGCTTTTGGCTTTATATCATCAAAATCTCTCTGGAATCTGTCAAACGTACTTATTTTGGAAGCGCGATATTCCGAGGGCCTTTTATGACTGGGTGGGGGGGGGTCTGCTTCACCGTCCGATCATGCGGGGATGTTTTTTATTCAATATAAAAATTTACAATAATGAAATTACCTAGAACAGCACTTACAAACTACTTTACTACACTACGAGAACGATGCCATGAGGAGCAGAAGACCATGACTACCCGGGGATGTGTGCCTTTTCGGGTGGCTTTTGGCACGAAAATTGTGGGAATGGGATGTATTTTTCAAAGAAATATTCTGGGATTGGGGTCTAATTTTTGACTAGAAATTACAGGATTGCTTAGGTTTCGGATAATCGACAATTTTCCTATTGTTTTGTAGTGCAAACACTAATCAGAAACCACATTCATATGCTTGGATTGGGTTGCAAAGTCCCGCCAAAATTCTGTTATGGAATCGTAAAAGATATTCTTGGAGCGCACACCCTCATGTGACTTAATAGTGAAGTAACTCCATCCAGGCTTCTACGCCCACCAAGTCTTCAGTTTTCAAATAAGCCCATAGCAAAAAGCGTGGAGAAAATTTCGACTCTTTTGAGAATTGACAGAGGAATGGGGAATGCTATACGAAGGAGGGAGCGATTTGAGAAGTGGAGAGAGAGCTACCCCTAAACTTTCGAAGGCGATAATTATTCAGCCATTTGATAGAAGTGAAGGCACACCTGCCTCACTGATATGTGGTAAACGGTTTCACATTTTGTACCTATGCAGTTGAAAACGACTATGTTGAAATCAAAGCTCTGCCAGTCTCAATCACTGTTTTCACGTAACCCAAATTCACCCTCATAAGAGTTCCTCTTTTCTCTTTGAAGTTCATGCTCCATCGCAGTCATCAAGCCAATCAGTGTCACGCTGCCTCTATCAACAGCAAACGATTTCAACGCAGAGCAACACACCAAAGCCTCAGTGAAAGTCTTTACGTTCCTGTGAGGGCGTTTTTGTTCGTTGTTATCAATAGGAGTGCGCGGTTGAAGGGCTGGAGCCGATGACTGTGCAATGATAGGACCTTGGGAATTGCGAAACGTAGGCATTGACTGTGCGGGCAGTGGGACAGGTTGAACTGGGTGTACGAGTGGCCGCTGCATTGAAAATATATTGTGGATTTTAGGATCGTTTTGGCTTGGCCTAATTTCTGAAACACGCCTGTCTGCACTGATTCTGTCTGAGTTGTGTCCTGTGTTGTCAAACGTTGTCTCGTTAGTATTTGGTATGACATCCCTGGGGTTCGTCATTACTGGCATACCATTTCTGGCGCCATCAGACTCATCATGCCCCCCGTTTTCGAAGCTAATAGATTCTTGTCCTTCGCACCCTGTCCTCATTGCAACCATAGTTATGACGTCCTCGCTCCCCAGCCTTTTTTCACGTTTTCCTCTCCGCTGCGTGCTAATATCATATCGTCTCTTGAAGTCTTCCAGCCAACTGTTCGATGCCTTGAATTCTCCCTCAAGCCCTATTTCCTGGCTGATTGATGTCGCTTTGGCTTTGATCATTGCCCCTGTTATGACGTCATCTTTCACACCCCCAGTCACCTCCCCGACATACCATTTCCACAAGATTTCATTCACCTCTTCATAACACTTTCGCTCAAATTTCGTCTTCTTACGAGCATTGTCCCAACCGCTGTCGTAACGGCGCATAATCTCATCTTTACGTTTTAAAAGAGTTTGTACCTGCGTTTTCGAAACACCGAATTGTTTCGCTATTTGTCGTTGACTCATGCCAGTTGCGCCTGCAGCGATAACTCGAACTTTGTCAGCCATACAAAGCTCAACTCGCCTGTAAAGTGGCTTTCCTTTAGTTTCTTTCTCTTCTGTTTTAGGCCCTTGTTCGTGTTGGTCGTGGCGAAGGTTTGCCATTGTTGATCGAAAATTCAATGCGTCCATTGAGCTTGCTTCTCCTGGCTGCACAATGCATATTTCATCACCATCTTCGACATCTCCTGTTTGCAGTTCTGAGTGCGTAGTCGTCATTTCTTGCTCCTGTTGTGGTCGGGAGTTCTGAATAAAACCTACATCCATTTTTTGTGGAAACTATCCTCTCTCTCCTTTCGCGACCTGTTGTTTTGAAGGCCTTGCCAGATGCTGGTTGCTCGACCGAGTTTGGTCGTTGTTTTGAATGATTTCCTTTTCTTTCTTCAGTTTCTTTCCTGTTCTTTCTGTCGTGGATTATTTGAAAGTAATTGTCAAAAGAAATGATATCATTTTGGTCTGTTAATAGCAAGAAACATGAGAGCAATGGCCTCAAGAAATTTGTCTTCATTTCTGAATAACAATGGTGTCGGTCGTTTTCATGACAGGGGGTCGCTTGTTTGACCTCAAATTTTTGGTTTCACTGTCTGTCATGTCTGAATCTTTTGCGTTGGTTACAAACTACAAGGAGGAAAGGAAATATTAGTTCCTCTCCTATGAAATTCCAGCAGACCAAGAATTCGTGGTTTACGACCTGAGGATCTTGAGTGGACCTCCCCACCAGATCGTTATTCTGATAGTATACCTGCGCGCAAACCCAGTCCTTTGTCCTCACAAAAACAGGCTGTTTCGTATCAAATTTGCCTGCTTTTTGCTCATAAGTAGCAGAGGCTATCAGTTCGGTTTTAATTGCGTTTTGGATCAATGTTTTTTCAAGTATGCTAGGCCATGTGAAATTAGCTAGCTAGTTACTACGGATTTATCGAGCTAATATGTGAGCTAACTAACGAAGATTTTATGATACACTTTTTATCATATGTTTTAAGGGTTATTGTACCTCTGAAACTCGAGTGGCTGTCCAGTGTTAGGAGCTTTGGGGACGTGGGGGCGGAATGAGCATTATTGTGACCCTCCCAAGTTGTGTGAGAGCGCTGCAGTTCCCCTGTTTTTTTTCAATTTTTCCGGCTGTTCACAGCAAAAGAGTGCCTTATTTTGAGATCAGTTTGCTTTACTAGCTCTTCCGAAGTAAGAGCTGCTTCCTACTTGCCTTCCTAATTCGAACAGTGTAGCTTTCTTACTCTCAGCCAGCACATGGCAGTGGGTGCGACCACTTCCTCTTGATACCCTCATCTTGCGCGACCCCCGTCTCGTGACCACTATATTCTTAATAAGCTACTTTTCTTGAATGTGGTCACATACAAATAGCAGGTGGTCGTTGCGGAATTCCATTGTTATTGAAAACAGCCGACCTCAGTCTGGTAAAACCAGCAGATCAAAGCAGATCACACCAACAAGGTCAGAAGCATGATAATACCCGGACCATCATGAATGTGGAACAGGAAAATCGTAGGAGCTTTAAGCTGTTTGGATCTGTGGAGATTTCTAGCCTGTGAACGAGTCCTGATTAGATGGAAGAGAAAACAGGGGTTTCAAGTTTTGGTGCTAAACAAATTTCTGATCAATACCTTGAAATCCTTTTGACTGCCACAAAAGTCGGTGCTTGCCGTAAAAAGTCTAGGCTCCACGTATTTTTTCATGAGGAACAAAGTAGATTGAAATTCTCTTTTTTCGCGTACTCAAAGTTCCTAAACGGTTTCTTTGGAGTTAATTCAAATTTTTGATTTTTAAATCTTGCGCCCCGATGGACAGTTAACTACATAGTTTATTAAGTAATATGCCACTGTCTGGACTTTAAGAACACTGAAAATGAAAACAGAGTGACGATATACAGCAGGAATTTCTTTCCTGAAAAAAAAGTTTCTTTGCCTTTTAGTGATATGAGAGTTGAAAGTTATAGAAATCGATTTTGCAAAACCTCATGTGTATCAGGTTTCATTTTCGTACGCTGAGAAGCCTGACTTCCAAAGGTATCATGAGCCTGCCCCAATGTTTGTTATGGTTTGCCAAAGGAAGGCTTAGTACGCCTTGTAAGTTCCCCGGGGGAGGTACTTCACTATAAATTCATACGGGGATGTGCACCGCAAGGAGTTCTGCTACGACCCAATCCCAGAAATTTGGTCCGATATTGATACCCAATCCCAGAATTTTTGTCAGATATTGATACCCAATCCCAGAATGTTGAAGAAGTAATAAAAACAATTCGACGTCTAGGGATAAGGGATAGAGGGCTGGGAACGACAAGTTTTGTCCCAAGTGGCTATTAAAACGAAGTTCTGATCTGAGCACGTTTTAAACACACACAATACTTGAAATCTGTTCACCTGAAACTGACCACGTGTTGCTAGAAAAATTATCCAGTTGTACTTTCATTTAGCACCCGTTACCAGAATTTTGTGTATAAAAGTAAACCCAAATCCCAGAAAATTCCAAATGAAAGTATACCCCCATCACAGCAATTTTCCAGTAAAAGCATATCCCAATCCCAGAATTTTCAGGCCAAAAACTACCCAAATCTGGCGCACATCCCCGTCTTACCCCATAGCGAAGTATCCTCCCTGGGAAAGTTCCCTCGTTCTTCTTTGAATTGGATCAGGTTCCTAGACATTTTAGCTGCCTCTTTACGGGTGTTTTACTACGACTTATAAACAGCTAAAATTGTTTGCACATAGCACTGATACTCGATGATGATGATTATTATTTTTATTGATTTATTTAAAGTAGGCAACATACAAAAATAGCTTATTAAATTCAGGACTACTTTGTAAAAAAGTAAAATTTTGAAAAAGAAATCAAATAGAGAATAATTATCTACAAATAAATAAGTTTACAGATTTCTGCAATGTTTCCGTATTTACCATGTTCTTTTACCCCGGTATTTACAAAGCAGTGAATTTAGATCAGTTCAGGAACCCAATCTGAGCCACGAAAGGTCTACATAGTCTAAAATTGCATTCTACTCCTTTCCAGGCTTTGATTCTCCTTTTAAAGCTGGAGAGGGTTTTGGACTGCTTTATGTTATTGGGAAGTGCCTGCCATAATCTACACCCACGAAACGATATCGTCTCCCATCCATTGCACGTAGAAGTAGTGCGCACATGAGGCAATTGTAGATCATGGCAGCTGAAGGACTGCGTTTTTCAACGAACATCTCCTTCAGTAAGCAGTAAGCAAAAAGAATGCACCTTCAATGACTTTTGTCTTTCATTCCAGACGTTGGCAACAATGACCCCGACACCGATTGCAGAAAGTTGGCTCTCCAAGCATTGATTCTACTTGATGAGGCAATCAAAAAGGAGTTTTCGTAAAGAGCAACATTGTCCTCAAAAGGAATCTCGTTCTAGCAGACCCTCCTGCTACCGTCTTCTTCACCAAACAGAGAAGAGCTGGGCTTTGTCTTCAGGCCAAGAAATACAGTAAATCCCCGCATATAAGAACCTACGAAAATAAGAACCAAGAGGCTGTTTTCCCTGAATTAAGCACCTTGTAATTAAGAACCTGTTTCAGTTTGATGAATCATAGGTTCTTATTCTAGGGGTTGCAAAGTTGATTTTTGATTGTTGTTACTCAGTTAATTTTGGTCCCAGTTGGCTGTTAAATATTGATTCTCCTCCACAGTAGACAAAATCGGCTAAAGGTTTGTTTATACCCATTTCAAGTCATGTGATCAATCTCTTGCTCTTGATAAAACATCTTTTGAATTCTCTAACATACTTCATGCCATGCAAAGTTGTGCCATGAGTGCAAAAAGTAGCATAATACCAAAACTTCCCATGGGCATGATCACATGACTTGAAATGGGTAAAACAAACCTTAGCCGATTAGGTCTATTATTTATTGGGTCCATAAGAACCTTTCTAAAACAAATAGTAGGGTTGAAAGTCTTTTAAAGACTCTGAAAGAGCCTAAACAAGTCACCCTTCAAACAAGTATGTCTATACCCTGATATTCGTCTCAGTGCCTTTGAAATAAGAACCTTTTTCGACCTGGCTCTCAAGAAAGTAGGTTCTTATATGCGGGGATTCACTGTAGGCCAGTAAGGAGGAGATCGAAGAAATGACATAACCACGCAACAGAAGAAGGAAACACCAATCTTCTCCCACAGAATGGAACAAATAAAGAAGAGAGATTGAATCATTGATCAATTCCTCATTTTTGTTGTCGAAAGAAAATGGAATGATAGCCAAAATATGAGAATAAAGTCGTCTTTTTTGGAAATGATTCTTCTTATCTGATTTTCCACCAAAAACGTAAGGCCATAGGCTTATTTTTTGCCAAGAACAGGCATTTTAGGAAGAGCTCATTTGCTACTAAAAAGTAAAGCTATCAGCTTACATTTTTAGCCAAAAACTAGCCTTTTTGGAAGAACTGATTTTCTACCAAAAAGTAAGGCTATAGCCTTACCATTTTCGCTAAAAATGGGAACTTTTAGAGGAACTGATTCTTGACCAAAAGTAAGCCTATAGGCTTAACATTTTTGCAAAAAATAGCCCTTTTGGAAGAACTGATTTTTAACAAAAAAGTAAGGCTATAGCCTTACCTTTTTACCCCAAAATGGGAACTTTTAGAGGAACTGATTCTTGACCAAAAGTAAGCCTATAGGCTTAACATTTTCGCAAAAAATAGCCCTTTTGGAAGAATTGATTTTTAACAAAAAAGTAAGGCTATAGCCTTACCTTTTTACCCCAAAATGGGAACTTTTAGAGGAACTGATTCTTGACCAAAAGTAAGCCTATAGGCTTACCATTTTCGCAAAAAATAGCCCTTTTGGAAGAACTGATTTTTGACAAAAAGTAAGGCTATAGCCTTACCTTTTTCACAAAAAAATGGGAACTTTTAGAGGAACTGATTTTTGACCAATAGTAAGCCTGTAGGCTTAACATTTTCGCAAAAAATAGCCCTTTTCGAAGAACTGATTTTTGACAAAAAAGTAAGGCTATAGCCTTACCTTTTTCGCCGAAAATGGGAACTTTTACAGGAACTGATTTTTGACCAAAAGTAAGCCTATAGGCTTAACATTTTTGCAAAAAATAGCCCTTTTGGAAGAACTGATTTTGACAAAAAAGTAAGGCTATAGCCTAATTTTTTCCCCTGAAAATGGGAACTTTTAGAGGAACTGATTCTTGACCAAAAGTAAGCCTATAGGCTTAACATTTTTGCAAAAAATAGCCCTTTTGGAAGAACTGATTTTGACAAAAAAGTAAGGCTATAGCCTTACCTTTTTCACAAAAAAATGGGAACTTTTAGAGGAACTGATTTTTGACCAAAAGTAAGCCTACAGGCTTACCATTTTCGCCAAAAAATAGCCCTTTTGGAAGAACTGATTTTGACAAAAAAGTAAGGCTATAGCCTTACCTTTTTCACAAAAAAATGGGAACTTTTAGAGGAACTGATTTTTGACCAATAGTAAGCCTGTAGGCTTAACATTTTCGCAAAAAATAGCCCTTTTCGAAGAACTGATTTTTGACAAAAAAGTAAGGCTATAGCCTTACCTTTTTCGCCGAAAATGGGAACTTTTAGAGGAACTGATTTTTGACCAAAAGTAAGCCTATAGGCTTAACATTTTTGCAAAAAATAGCCCTTTTGGAAGAACTGATTTTGACAAAAAAGTAAGGCTATAGCCTTACCTTTTTCACCAAAAATGGGAACTTTTGGAGGAACTGATTTTTGACCAAAAGTAAGCCTATAGGCTTACCATTTTTGCCAAAAAATAGCCCTTTTGGAAGAACTGATTTTGACAAAAAAGTAAGGCTATAGCCTTACCTTTTTCGCCAAAAATGGGAACTTTTGGAGGAACTGATTTTTGACCAAAAGTAAGCCTATAGGCTTACCATTTTTGCCAAAAAACAGCCCTTTTGGAAGAACTGATTTTTGACAAAAAAGTAAGGCTATAGCCTTACCTTTTTCGCCAAAAATGGGAACTTTTGGAGGAACTGATTTTTGACCAAAAGTAAGCCTATAGGCTTACCATTTGCGCAAAAAAATAGCCCTTTTGGAAGAACTGATTTTGACAAAAAAGTAAGGCTATAGCCTTACCTTTTTCACCAAAAATGGGAACTTTTAGAGGAACTGATTTTTGACCAAAAGTAAGCCTATAGGCTTACCATTTTCGCCAAAAAATAGCCCTTTTGGAAGAACTGATTTTTGACAAAAAAGTAAGGCTATAGCCTTACCTTTTTCGCCAAAAATGGGAACTTTTGGAGGAACTGATTTTGACCAAAACTAAGCCTATAGGCTTACCATTTTCGCCAAAAAATAGCCCTTTTGGAAGAACTGATTTTTGACAAAAAGTAAGGCTATAGCCTTACCTTTTTCGCCAAAAATGGGAACTTTTAGAGGAACTGATTCTTGACCAAAAGTAAGCCTATAGGCTTAACATTTTTGCAAAAAATAGCCCTTTTGGAAGAACTGATTTTTGACAAAAAAGTAAGGCTATAGCCTTACCTTTTTCGCCAAAAATGGGAACTTTTAGAGGAACTGATTCTTGACCAAAAGTAAGCCTATAGGCTTAACATTTTCGCCAAAAAATAGCCCTTTTGGAAGAATTGATTTTAACAAGAAAGTAAGGCTATAGCCTTACCTTTTTACCCCAAAATGGGAACTTTTAGAGGAACGGATTCTTGACCAAAAGTAAGCCTATAGGCTTAACATTTTTGCAAAAAATAGCCCTTTCGGAAGAACTGATTTTTGACAAAAAAGTAAGGCTATAGCCTTACCTTTTTCCCTGAAAATGGGAACTTTTAGAGGAACTGATTTTTGACCAAACGTAAGCCTATAGGCTTGCCACTTTCGCCAAAAATAGCCCTTTTGGAAGAACTGATTTTGACAAAAAAGTAAGGCTATAGCTTTACCTTTTTACCCCAAAATTGGAACTTTAAAAAGGAACTGATTCTTGACCAAAGGTAACCCTATTGACACACCTTTTTGCCAAGAATAGGCATTTCTAGAAGAACAAATTTTTGACAAAGAAGAAAGGCTATGGCTTACTTCTTGCCAAAAAATAGATATTTTGGGAAGAACTGATTTTCAATCTAAAAGTAAGGTGACGTTAGCTATTTTGAAATGGTTTGAAGTCATCCAGAATAGTCCTTTCATGTATCAGTAAATTTATCAAACAAGGAATAGGAATTCACTTAGTTTGATAATGAATTTTTATGTTCGATGATCAATAAACATTTTGACAATCGAATCTTCTTAAAAAATATCTACAAAACATCATCATCTGTAAACAACTACTACATTATTTCTATTTCACAATATAACTACTACAAAATATTTCATCTTTCATAAGAAAATCTTTATATCAAAAATAATTTTGCCTCTTTTCACAAAAAAACTCCATCTGTTATTAAAATGGCCAGGGTAAAGCCCCTAAATGTCTCCAAATTCTCAGGGCAATAAACTGATAGGAGGGGCATTTTCCAAGCACTTACAATTTGATCTTGCATTTATTCGACAACCTCATTGCCCAATGCCTTCCTCAACTCCGCCGCTAGTTCTTTTGACCATGAATCATTCTGATCACTTTGATCTCCCTGTGGAAGAGAATATTTTGGCAATTAGGATCAAAACTGGGTTTATTACCTGAGTTCATTTTTCCCTGTGCTCATTTGACTTGAATAATGTAGCTTACAGTAAACAGCCCGCGTATAAGAACCTAGCGATTAAGAACCTATAAGCTGAAATTCTGAAATTTAGACCCCCAATATATAATAGCCAATTTAGCCTGAAAATTGAAATAGGTTCTTCTTCGAAGAAAGAAGCAAGTCCATAGAAATCACAAAATTAGATACAAAACTCCAGCTGCTTTGTCATCGAGCCTATATGGACTGATACTGTCATATGTGCAAATTGCAAAGAACTCTAAAAAGATACTTTCAAAGCTTTTCATTGCATTCTGTAAAATTTCTGATTCTTCCACGGACTGCCGTTATGAATGAGGCCTCATGAACCCAGGTGCCTCTGAACTGACAGTAAATAAAGGTTTTGAAGTTTAAATCTGAACAAAAGAAATGCCTGAAAAACCTGAATGGAATAAGAACCACTTTAAGAATCTGAACAGCCTAATTTCGCACTAAATACTCAATACATAAGAACCTAATCAGGCTGACTTGCAAAATTGTAGGTTCTTATACGCGGGTTTTTACTGTATGTCAACAAATACGATTACCGTGAAAAATTCGGTTTAAATTCATGATTTGTCGAACATTGTATATAACTGTCTTAATGAAACATGTTTTTATTACAAGGGCATTTTTGCCACATTCCACTTAGGCAGGACTGGCGCTTGATTCCTGTTTCCTCTTTCCGGTATTATTGTTATGTATCATGTGGAAATACGAATTGAAATGAGAAAAAGCCACGATGGCAGGATTTGCGTCAGATATTCCTTGAATGAAGATCCTTACAGTGAAGTGCAAAATGAAATGTTTGAAGGTAGGAGCACAGCAAAACAACGGAGTGCTACAAAATATGTTTTTACAAAGAGAAAAATATGAATATCGTTACCATTATCTGAAGTCGAATCATATCACTGATCCTCTTCACTTCTTTTGGATTGGATAGCAAGTCATCTAATGTTCTACGATGAAACGAGACGTTGAATATTTACCATTGCAGAAATTTATCGATAAAATTGAACGTCTAGACAGCATACTTTATTTCTTGTACATTTATACCGCAAATCTACCGTTTCAATCAATGTTATATAGAGATTTTTTCATATTCTTATACGATCTTGCAATAAACAAACAAATGTTGCAAGACGATGCCACGAGGAGCATGGAAGCTGCATCTTAAATCTACTTTAAAATGGTTTTCAAATGGTGTATTTAGATCTCTAAATATTCTATTTTAGCAATGTTGCTTGATTTAAATTTTGTATGCAAATTCTATTATTCTTTATCATTTTATTTTTCCCCATATTTGAGACCCAAGAAACTAAGCAACTATATGACTATAACATTTAACATAAAGATTCAAATTGATATTACTTTTAAATATCACAAATTACATATTGCAAATAGCAAATAACATGTACAAATAAATCCGACAAAAGACCACAAAACATAAATGCACGAAACAACAAAGTAAACTAGATAGGAGGCTTTAACAACAAACTTACGAACTAATTGAAACCGTGCTATGGCCTGAATGTATAGAGATTTGGTCTTATCATATTAAAAATCCAGTGTCACCCAGGGGCCTTTGCGGGCACGCTACAATTTTGGCCTGAACCTATTTATCAGTTCAACCACACGTTTTTTATAAGAAACTGGTTTTTACGAAACTAGTACCATGGCCAAAATTTTAAGAAACTCTAGTACTATGTCTGAGAATAACTCAGAAACTTTTCAAAGTTAAAAGCAGTATATAGCAAATAGATAGTTGAACCATTATTCTTGAGCAATATTATCTAACCATTTGTGTTCTCAACATAAAAAAACACTGTTTATTCCTGTACGATGCTTTAAATGTCAAGAAACATATCTGGCGCAGTGTTAGCGACCAAATTGATGATTCTGCATTCAAAAATAAGAAACCAATTAAGATAACTTTAGTACTGAAATGGAGAAAAATTTAATGTGAAATTATGAAACTTTTAGTAATGGCCTGACCCAAGTTTCTTTTAAAAAACGTGTACGGCAGTGGGCATCCATGGTTTCAGACGACAGTCAGAAATCTCATCGTGCTCGCAAGGACCCTGGGGAACAATGGCTCTTTAAGTACCTTGTGAATCGTTGTTGAATATCATTGTGCGCCTTCACGACCATTTTCTTTCTTTCCATCGTATTTTGTTCTTGATTGCTAAAAAGAAACAAAAATTTTACTTACAAAAGTAACAGTTGAGCGGGACAGATTTTCATGAAGATATTGTCTGAAGAGTTTCCGGCCTAAAGGAGCTCATCATGAGAAATATTATTGTTCGCTGGGTTTTCGTAACATTCCTAACATTTGGCTACCACTTCTGCTTTAGCAACAGGGCAGATTTGCAGCCATTATGAATTTGCAGTTTGCTTGGCAACGCTAATTATGCAACCTCAATTCCAAACATCAAAATAACATTCTAGTGGCTGCTGCTGAGTGCCAAGATTATATTGTTGTTATTCGAATAATTAGGAAGTTTTTGAGCAGTAATTTATGTTTGTAATTGTTCTCGAATAGCCAATCAAATTGCAGAACGGCCTCCAGTTTTCCAGAGTAGAGGCAGAGCAGCGAAGTCACTCCACGGAAGAGATTGATAAAATGGTTTACAAGCTGCAGGCTTTCAAAAATCTATACATGTTTTCGATTCACCTGGTATAAGCATGGGAAATGTGGACACAATTTGGGTGTTGATCGTGTCCACAAAACCTGGCCTAAATTATCTTTAATGATTAAATGTATTTCGTTACCTTGCTTGTCTTCAATTCATTGTTTATCTTCTCGTTCTTGTCTGGGAGCACATCAGCCTGCTATCAATGGTTGTGCATGGCCTGAATGTTTTGAACTGCACTTCGATTCGAAAGCCGTGACCTGAGAACTAGCCGCGTCGATCTTGGAACTAGTTCTTAGGTCACAGCTTTCGAATCGAAGTGCAGATCAAAACATTTAGGCCATGCAGAACCGTTGATAGCAGGTTGATGTGCTCCCAGACAAGAAAGAGAAGATAAACAGTGAATTGAAGACAAGCAAGGTAACGAAATACATTTAATCATTAAAGATAATTTAGAACAGGTATTGTGGATACGATCAACACCCAAATAGTGTCCACATTTCCCATGGTATAAGAAGTAAAAAAGGATCTTACCGTCTGTAGTGTTTCCCAAGCTTTTGCGAACGCTTCAAGGATTCTCTGATTATATCGTGGTATGTAGGTGCAGAAGGCGTAAGAAAGTCAAGGAAATTCAAAAGAGGAATAGAACAAGCCGATGAAGTGTAGGAACCGGGAAATCCCACTCCAAGGAAGTATTTGCAAGATTTTTAGGCTGCAGGAAATTTTGAACGGAATTTTATGCTGCTGTCAAACATGGCAGAACCTGGACATGCCATGTGTTATCAACATTGAATTGCTGCAGCAACTTTGATTAAGCAAAGTCTTGACCAAGAGACCAATGAAATCAGATAGCAACAAGGCATAAAGCTTCTGATGCGATGAAAACTCTAACGAATGAAAAAGATATGGTGGCAAAGATTCAATTTCAGTTCTTCGGACAAGTATAGCCGTTCCAGCATCTTTTGAGAGATGATTTGATCGCAAGTACTGTTCGATGAGCGGACTTCTTCCGTGAACATCAAATACATTCTTGGAAAATTCAGGTCCTTTGCCAGCCTTGCAAGACTGTGAAGGAAACCAGAAGAAAAGTTGAAGGGAATCCTGGTTTTTAAGCATGAGGCAAAAAGCACGGTCTGTCATAAACTTCTCTGTTTGTCATAAAAGCTAGAAAGAAACGCAAACAACGGAGGATTGCCCTAAAGATGGCGGCGAGGAATCTTTTACCGAGATGCATTGCGTTCGAATTACAAATCTTAACGATTCTATAGGAATTCGATTAAAGAACGCAGTGCATGTCGGTAAAAAATTCCTCGCCGCAATCTTTAGCGCAATCGCACACCATAATAGACTTGAAGAAAAATGAAAAATCTCAAAGTAATGAGAAAAACAACACTTGCTTTTATTACAACGAAAGAAGTAGAAAACATTCATATGAACTAGACGTTACTATTGCAAGAAATGAGGAAGACAAACAAAGATTGCAAAAAGAAAAGACATTTGGTGGTTGCTCGGTAGCCTGTTGCTTGGCGTCTAATGAATTTGAAATGAGCTTTATCTAACAAACCAGCTTCATGAATGAAATGTAATATCAACTAGAGTATATTCCTAATATATAGAGGTGAACTGAGATCTGAGTACCTGCAGCTACTATTACAAAAAGGGACTAACCTTTGAGGCAACTACAAGAATATCTGTGAATTGCAAACCTAGACTTATGACGGAGAGTCCCTTGTATCCCTGCGGTAAACCCTGCTCAACAGGGACTCATAATGAAACAGTGAAAAACTTGGCCCTATTTCCTGCAATCATCAATGGAATTATGATGGAATCACGGCTTCGAATCTCAATCCCGTGGGAATGTTTTCAATTCTTCAATCGAATCGAAAATTTTATCACAATTACACCATAACAATAGTAATTCACAAATCTTGCAATCTGATTGGCACTGTAGGAATCGCGAAGTTGGGCCTAAATAGGGCCAGGTTT